>CALZFC010000259.1:197500-205000 GCA_945643635.1 Allodiplogaster sudhausi
CTTTATATCTTTATTTCTCTCCTTTTCCATTCTTTCTTAATTTCTCTCTCCCTCCTCCCCTCCCTCCCTCACTCTCTCGCTCTCTCTCTCTCTCTTTCTTCTCTCTCTCTCTCTCTCTCTCTCTCTCTCTCTCCAAATACAGAACCCGGTGGCTCACACCTGGTCCGCCGAGCCCGCATACATCAAGCGCAAGTTCTGCTGCGTCTGCCGTCGTCGAACAGACGAGGCGATCTCGCTCGAATGCGAAGGTTGGATCTGGTCTCTGTCTCTCTCTGTCTCTGTCTCTCTGTCTCTCTCTCTCTTTCCTCTATCACTCTCACTCTCTCTCTCTGCCTTTCTCTCTCTCTTTCTCACTCTTTGAATCTTTATCGCGCTCTCTCTCTCTTTCCTCTCTCACTCTCTCTCTCTCTCTCTCTCTCTCGCTCACTCTCTCTCTTTCCTCTCGATCTCCGTATCTCTTTGTAGACTCGAATTAATTGACTGAATAAAATGAAATATTCAAGTCAAGTCACTAGAATAAGCTCAGCTTTTACAGTTTGCGAGTACTTTTTGTAATTCTTAATATATATATACATAATACAGTATGCGAGTACTACGTCCACGTCGACTGCCAGGACCTCGCCGTCTCCGACTGCAAGGAGGCAGCAACGTACGTGCCGAGTCTCGACAATGTAAGCTTTTCTAAATCTTTTTTATTTTTTTATTTAAAAATTCTTTTTTTTTCGTCTTGTAATTATCTCTTAAAGGAGCACAACAATACTCAACAACTGTAATCTATTATCATTTTTTTTTCTTCTTTTTCTTTTCAATTTTCCTTACTATTGTTGTCGGCGCCGCTCTAATTGTAAATCAGCATACATACATGCGCATATGCATGATCTCAAGTCCCCTGTGTCAAGCAAAAAAAAAAAGAAAGGCGCGAATTTTAGATTGAAATTTGGGCTCCTTTAAAGCTCTTAAAATATGTAGTTGGTGCACAAACAGTAAAAGGTGACTAAAATTATTTCTTCATTTTAATTTGATTTCTTCTTCTCTTTCAATCATGGAAGCGCATGCACAGATACAGTTTTTCTAGTTTGGAAGAATGCGTTTGCGTTTGCAAAAATATTGTCGCTTGTGAAAAATGACATACATCAGCACCGTTGTTTTTCGCTGTTCTCTCGTCTTTACTTAAATATTTGCTTTTGTTATGATTGTCTTCCTTTTTTGTTCGTAATTCTGCTTTCTTCTTTTACTTCTTTATTTCAGTCTCTCAGTCTCTCTCTCTCCCTCTCTCTCTCTCTCTCTCTCTCTCTCTCTTGATACATTATTCCTATATTGAATGCGCACACGCCATCTCTTGCGACTCCAGACGTCTCGCCTCATTTTCCTTCTTCTCCGTCCCCTTTTATTTATCTCATTTGCTTCCTCTTTGCTCTCTTTCTCTGCGCTCTCTCTCTCTCTCTCTTTTGCCATATCTTTTTGTTCCCTTTCTCTCTCTGTCTGTCTCGCTCTCTCTTCCCCCATTATCTCTCTCTCATTTACCGAGTGCATACACGATAGAACGAATGAGAGAGAACGACCGAGTGAGAGGACCAGAGAGAGAGACAGAGAGAGAGAGGGAGAGAGAGAAAGAGAGAGAGAGAGAGAGAAGGGAAAGGGGCGCGGCCGGAGAGAGAAAAAAAACAGAAAAGTGACGCGAGACGACGTCACTATTGCTCTAGCCTCGAAGGCCCCACACACACACATACACACACATGTGCTTCTTCCCTGAGGGTACAGAGCTAGAGATAGAGAGAGAGAAAAAGGGAGAGAGAGGGAGAGGGAAAGAGGGAGAGAGAGGGAGAGAGAGAGAAAGAGAAAGAGAGAGAGGGTGGGAGAGAGAGAGAGTGGAGAGAGCACGACAGGAAGAGAGTGGGGCATGGCCCAAGATAGAGAGCAAGCAAAGAGTGCGTGAGAAGACGAGAGAGCGCGTCCCCGTCCCCCCGTTGGCTCCCAGGCTTCGGGGCGGCCGATGTGCGTTGCGCCATCTCTTACTTTCGTTCTCTCTCTTTCTCTGACTCACTCTCTCTCTCTCTCTCTCTCTCTTCCCTTGTGCCTCGACCGGAAGCGGCAAACGAGTATAACGATGTAGGCGATGGAGAGAGTGAGCGATAATTTTGGAGAGCTAGAGACAGAGAGGGTGGGAGAGAGTGAGAGAGATTGAAAGAGAGAGAGAGAGCGAGAGTAAAAGAGAAAAGTCTCCGTGTGTGTGCTTCGTCGGAAGCTCGCATGCAACGACGCTGCAATAAAAGGCAAGCAACGAAGCTGAAGCGAGAGAGAGAGAGAGCGAGAGAGAGAGAGAGAAAAAAAGAGAGAAAGAGAGAGAGAGAAAGAAAGAAAACGAGAGAAAGAGAGAGAGAAAGAAAAAGAGGGAAAGCGAGAGAGAGAGAGAGAGAGTTGCGCAAGAAGCAGAGAAAGAAGTATTGACGAGACTGAGTTCTCGTGCTCGTACATTGGCAAGGGGAAGCAGAGACACATAAAAGGAGAGAACGAAAGACCTGCGTGGTGGGAATATGGGGGGTGATGGGAAGGAAGCTTTTCAGAAAGAGAGAGAGAGAGAGAGAGAAAGAGAGAGTAAAAGAAAGAGAGAGGGAGAGAGAGAATGAGAGAGAGAGTGATCCTGCTAGCTTCATCATCAATGCGCGCGCGTGCTTCGGTTCAGTTCGTGAAGCTAGAGAAGGAGAGAAAGAGAGAGAGAGAGAGAGAGAGAGAGAGAGAGAGGGAATGAGAGAGGGAAATAGAAAGGACTAAGACATAGAGAGAAAGAGAGAACTAGATAGAGGAAGAGAGAGAGATGAGAGAGCTGCCTACTGGTTGGTGATTCTCTATGTCTGTGTGTGTGTATATATGGGTCTGCCAAACAAGCGCTCAGGTTTAGTGACTAGAGTGAGAGAGAGAGAGATAAAGACAGAACGAGAGAGAAACAGAGAGAGAACGAGACAGAGAGAGAGAGAGCGAAAGAGATAGAGAGCAAGAGGGTGAGTGAGAGAGAAGTAGGCAGACTGACAGATAGAAATACTCGGAATGGCAGTGGAGAAGAGGAGGAGGAGAAAAAATTGGATGGGATAGGGCTAAAAAAAGAAGTCGGAAGCAGAAGAGGAAGCAGAATGAAGGGAAAGAACGCGAAAAATTCACAGAAAAACATGTTGCGAAATACATTGGAAGCGAAAAAGAGAAAATAAATATCATATACAAATTTATTTACGTAGTATGTATGTACATATGTAGTTTTCCAAGTTTTAATAAATGTACATGCATACATACATATATACATACATGCATACATATATCTTTAATGTTCAAGTCATCTTATTCAACTGTGCAATATGATAGTATCATTCTCCATCAATATGCCTATGTCTTTATGCTGAGCAAGTTCGATCAAATCCACCTCGGCACAATTGTGTTCAGCTAAAAGAAAAGCACAGCAGTAAGATGACTTTAGCATCTAAAAATACCACAGCGGAAAAAAGCGCTGTTTACGATAAATCGTCATCGTTAATTTGAGAATTCTTTCAACTAGGCGGCATAGACATAAACAGTGCCACCAAGTTCTCGATTAAAAATGCAATCTCCCGCGAGAGACTAAAATTACAGCCTCGCGCGCGATTAAAAAAATAATAATAAAACAAAATACTTGCAGACACTGATGCCGCAGTACCACCACATGCGCGAGGGCAACCTCCCGCGCGATTCCAAGTGCGCCGTCTGCAAGAAGACGTGTCACTCGAGCGAATGTCTCGCGGGCATGCGCTGCGAGTGGTGTGGAGCGACGGTAATTTTTTTTAATTTAATTAGTTTTATTTATCTATCTTTTTTTCTTAAATATATATATATGCTTTTAATTTGTTTATATACGTACATGTTTTTTTTCATTCTATTAAACAAGTTAGCTGATCAATAAATGGTTTGTTAGTTATATGTAGTCACGGTGTTATTATTCCTTGGAACAAGATCTAATCATAAGCTCTTCTTTATGTTCAAGTTATCAATATCCATCGTTGAAAAGATGTGTCAACATATTCAAATGATTTAAAAGGGAATTTTTTCTATACATTATCCATGCGGAACTTGTATAGAAAAAATTGATTAAGCTAAAAACAAAATCACTTTCGATGAAGCGGAAGATTTAATGAATTTTAAAGTTACTACAAACATTTTGAACTTTAATGAAGTATTTGATATTTATCTCGACATGGGCTTTGCATTGTTGTTACAGTTAACATCGCTTAAAACGGAGAAAGAATGACTTTGTGTTAAGCCTCCTAAGCTCCAGTCAATTATACGTTGTTGTTATTTTCTAATCTTGGCACACCAGCGGATTTACAAATTCCGCTCTATTAAAGTTTGCGCATCATATCCATCATCAAGCGAAAATTGACCCGGTTCAATCTTTCTCAAGTCTTCCAAGAGAGCACCTGTGGATTTAGAATGACAAAGACTTCATAAAGCACTAAATACATTAAATAGATGCTCTGCTGAATAGACATTTTTTGTAGATATTTTCTTCAAAATACAAATGTGAATACATATATACCGAGATTATATTCGGCATACATTTTTTTCTGCACTTCATAGTAATGCAAACGAAATCATGTTGATAAAAGATGTGATTCGTTACCAGGACAAAGTAGGCAAAAAACCTTATTATTATATACTTATTATTATCTTTAAAAAAAAAAATATATATATATAGATTTCTCTCGCTCTCTCTCTCTCTTTCTCTCTCTCTCTCTCTCTCCTCGCAGGCGCACGCTCTCTGCGTCCGTCAGCTCCCCTCCGAGTGCACGTTCGGGCTCCTTCGCAAGATCATGCTGCCGCCCAACTCACTGACCATCCCTCGTACCGAGCTGCCGATGGAGCAGCTCCTCAACATCAATACGTCATCCTCGTCGTCGACCTCGGCCGCAGCCGCTTTCTCCGGCTCTAGCGCCGGCGCCAATTTGGACGCGACGGCCGCGCCAGGAACTTCTGGCTCCTCTGGCACCGGAGCCGGAACCGGCACCGGCTCCTTTGGCGGCGCCTCCGCGCCCAGCAACTCCGGACTGACGCCCAACACGCGTAAGGGTTCGCTGCCACCTCCCGTTGCGCAAGCCCAGCGTTTTGATTGAGCGACCAGTAGAAAGAAAATCGATCCTTCACCAATTTACAACCAATTATAGTAAATTAGAAGAAAATGAAATGATTTTTTTGCCGTTATTCACCAATATATTCCATATTTGAGAATGTCACTACACAAACAAAAAAAATATATGTAAATTTATTTTAAAAAAAAATTTTACGCGCTCATTTCAAGCACCCGGCACTTTTGACGGCTGACGAAGGTATAAATAATTTAGACGATCATCTTTGAACGCTGCCATGAAGTTCGGAGTTCCGATTATTAATTTAAGAATAAAGAAGAAGCTAAATTTCGTGACGTTGACGAGGTGATTAATAGATTTAAAAGAAAATTGGCGGGAAAAATGCAATTTAAATTCCTTCACTCTTCTTTAGTTTCCTCGCCGTGCAAGGTCTCCTCGGACGACATGTCGTCCTCGCCTTCGTCTACACAACAGCAGGTATGTGATATGAAGAGCACCTCTCTATCGCTCTGACTCTATCTGTCACTCTCACTCTCTCTCTCTCTCACTCATCTCTTGCTCTCTCACTCTCTCTCACTCCCTCTTGCTCTCTCACACACTCTCTCTCTATCATTCTCGCTCTCTCACTTGTCTTTTACTCTCTCATACTCTCTTACTCTCTCTTTCTGTCTCTCTCACTCTCATTCTCACTTTCTCTCTCTCTACTCTCTCCCTCTCTCTCTGTCCCTTTGAACTCCCGTACTGCTTATGTATATACAGTGCCGTGCAAAATTCTATTTACTTTTGGTTTTTCATGTATATTTTCCTTCAAAGTAGATGAAAGTGAATGAAACTTTCAGGGTTTCTTCTTTGTGCTGTCACAATTATAGTAACAGATTATTGGTTTCATTGATCTACAACAGTGCGAGAGAAAAAATCAATAACTCGAATCACCCGTATTGCGCATTTAGGCCTGCTGGAGAAAATGGTTTATTTGTTTAATCTTCGACTAATTTGTGATGTTTTGATTACTTATCTTTATTCTAGAACATCTTTGCGATAACTTTTTGATTTGTTCTCTATTTATTTACATTCTATTACATGTGGCCTGGCCCAAATTTGCGACTCATGCACTCAGGCTGAGGTGCAGAAGGTTCAGGAGGATAAAATCGATCATTTAATGCTATTCCTCTACTAATAGTTATTTAAATATATGCACAGATAGTCACTGAACGTATTCAAATGGCTACTTAGGCTTTGAAAATTAACTGCTAACTATTTCATCGCGTAATTAGCACGTCGGACAATAGTCGTCCGCAGTCTGGACCGAAATAAAGTGATGCCATGTGCGAGTTTGCATTTTAAAAACGGGTTTCTCTATCAGAAATGATTGTTACAAGGCTCTTCGATATTCAGAAGCCTTATTTCAACCTTGGCTTCACGAGTCCTCCAGGAGCAGTAGATCGTTTGAATGTACCATGGCATAGAGTACTGCATTCCCATATAGGACAGGAAACTATACCCAAATTTTTCTAGATCGAGTAAAAAATCACTGTAATCGATACAGCAGAGTGTTCTGAAATAGTTCAAACCACAATTGGCTAATTTAATTTTGTAATTGATCCCGAACAGAAAGCTGTCAGTAAACTGTACTACTCTATGCCATGGTACATTCAAACGATCTACTGCTCCTGGAGGACTCGTGAAGCCAAGGTTGAAATAAGGCTTCTGAATATCGAAGAGCCTTGTAACAATCATTTCTGATAGAGAAACCCGTTTTTAAAATTCAAACTCCCACATGGCATCACTTTATTTCGGTCCAGACTGCGGACGACTATTGTCCGACGTGCTAATTACGCGATGAAATAGTTAGCAGTTAATTTTCAAAGCCTAAGTAGCCATTTGAATACGTTCAGTGACTATGTGTGCATATATTTAAATAACTATTAGTAGAGGAATAGCATTAAATGATCGATTTTATCCTCCTGAACCTTCTGCACCTCAGCCTGAGTGCATGAGTCGCAAATTTGGGCCAGGCCGCATGTAATAGAATGTAAATAAATAGAGAACAAATCAAAAAGTTATCGCAAAGATGTTCTAGAATAAAGATAAGTAATCAAAACATCACAAATTAGTCGAAGATTAAACAAATAAACCATTTTCTCCAGCAGGCCTAAATGCGCAATACGGGTGATTCGAGTTATTGATTTTTTTTCTCGCACTGTTGTTGATCAATGAAACCAATAATCTGTTACTATAATTGTGACAGCACAAAGAAGAAACCCTGAAAGTTTCATTCACTTTCATCTACTTTGAAGGAAAATATACATGAAAAACCAAAAGTAAATAGAATTTTGCACGGCACTGTAGCTCTTTCTTTTCTTCTTTGTTTTGCTATACCACAATCAGCTTCATC
>CALZFC010000259.1:210000-392500 GCA_945643635.1 Allodiplogaster sudhausi
TTGAGTACGGTAGCTTAGTCATCACGTTCAACACGGCCAAGGCGGCGACTGCCGCCGTGCAACGGCTACAGGTTTTTATTACTAATTAATTACATATCGTTAATAAATAAAAATAATTTAATCAAATTTATCTTTTTAAATAAAGATTCTCAGACAAATAAAAGATGAGAAACTATATCTTCTTCTTGCTTCATGTTACAAACAATCAAATCTATAGTGATTTTCTCTTTCTCTCTCTAAAATATTGTGAATGAAGAAGAATAGAGAAAGCGTCGACCTTGATAGGAATGAAAAATGAGCTTTAACCATATCACAAAATCAGAAGAAAGATCAAGCTAACAATAAAAATAGCAGTCGGTCGTAGAGGTTATTAATATTTTCAAATTAAACTTAATTTAATATTAGCAAAATTAAAAAAAAAAACGTATTCTAGGGCGCCGTCTACGAGGAGAAGAAGCTCATCGTCTTGTGTCTGCCGAATGTGCAGGTTTGGTGGATTTGTTTAATGTTTTGAAAGTAAAATTTGTTATTAAAAAATAAAATTTTACAAAATAATGTTATTTCTAATAAAAAAAAGATGTCAATATGTTACTTTAATGTAATAATAAAAAAAAAACTTATTTTAATACTATTAATTATACTAATATAAGTATTTTTAAAACCTTCTTATTGTCAGCCAAAAATGCTGCCTCCGGACGTCGAGCCGCTGCTCGTGCTCGTCAACGTCAAATCTGGCGGCTGCCAAGGCAATGAGCTCATCAAAAGCTTCCGTCGCCTCTTGAATCCCTTCCAGGTCCCGCAGCGAACTTTCTCTTTCTTTCTTTCTTTCTTTCTTTCTTTCTTTCTTTCTTTCTTTCTTTCTTTCTTTCTTTCTTTCTTTCTTTCTTTCTTTCTTTCTTTCTTTCTTTCTCTCTCTCTCTCTCTCTCTCTCTCTCTCTCTCTCTTTCTCTATCTCTCTCTTTCCTTATTTTCAATCTACGTATAGTCGATCAATACAATTTTTTTCAATTCACAATCAGTTCATGCCGTATTTATGCGTTCATTTTGTGGAAGCCATGAAAGAAGACAAAAAAAGGAGAAACAAATCTTTCTGTCATTGTTTTTCTGATGACACGGAGCATTTCTTGCGCATCAAAATGTGTTAAGCTCGCGATTCTTTTGTAAATATGTTTGGTTGCTGGTATAAGACGTCGTCTATATTTCTGTTAAATGATAAAATAGTAGGTTTGATAACACATTTCTTTGTTCTTGCAGGTCTTTGACGTCCTAAAGGGCGGACCGCTCGTCGGGTAAGCGATTGCCGTTTTTCACCTTCTTCCTCTGTGTTTTAAACATATATACATACATATGTAGATACATGTACGTATAATATGCATATATAAAATAAATATGTATAGTATTTTTACATATTTCTTCTGCTATGTTAGGGAAGAAACTTACCGTAAACTTGAAGGCTCTACGTCTTCCGCAACATTCCAAAGTATCGTATTCTGGCGTGCGGCGGCGACGGCACTATCGGCTGGGTGCTGCAGTGTCTCGACATTGCGAAACAGGTACTTTCCGACGTAACTACTTATCCTTGAGCCCAAAGTAACCTTATTGTTAGCTTCCTCTTTCCATAATCGTGAGACATTTAGTCATTTTACTATGTATAGTCCTCATCGAAAAAAGTGAGTCTTAAACTTTTTTTAAACTGCGGCCTGCGCCCTTGCGATTTGGTAGGCAATAAAAAAAATATAAAAAAATATATACATACAGAAAAATGCTCGAAATTAAAAATGGTCGTTGGTGTCGACATTTCAAAGTGGTCAACGAGACGCAGTAAATTGGGCTCTAGCTTTAAATTTCGATTCACTTTTGTGACGGAAGGATCTTTCGCGGTTAGCATTCAGATAGCGAATGTTTATGGGTTTGCAGAATTAATTGCATAAATGAAATTTCAATGATTAATCGGAAGTACCAAACATTAGTGACTTTTAGCCCCTGCATTTCAGGTTAATGAGCACCACAGAACCACCTGAACATGTGTTTAAAAGTGTTTTGAAAAAGGGCGCATAAATGAATGAGAATAATTTAGACCTTATTATTTTTAAATCACATTCACTTTTGACTTTCTAATTATTAAAAAATTGTCCACAAAATTTTTGTCGTTGGGAAAATAAAAAAATTTCATTTTGTTCATTTGATATAAAAGCGTTCAAATAAATGTTAGCCTGCCATCGGACTATTTTTGCACATGTGCACCAGAAGTGCCGGAACTTTCGGAACTATTGGATAGTTCCAAAATGATGACATCTTTCGATGAAAACTACAAAATAAAATTACTGTGAGATCACGATTGGCTAGTTTATGGAAAGAGGCTTCCTTTGTAAGCGTCCTTAAAATTAGCTCTAGGCCTTTAAGCTATTATCCGTGTAAGCCCTAAGGGCCCTTAGCGCATAAGAGGACTAAGAATTATTATCACCTATCCTTATACCCTAACAATAAGTGCCCTGGCCCTAAACCTTATGACGTAAGACTTAAGCGCCCTAATTGAAGGATGCCGCCTGCTTCTCGCCTCCGTGCGGCATCGTCCCGCTAGGCACCGGCAACGACCTCGCGCGCGTCCTCCGCTGGGGCGGCGGCTACACTGGCGAGGAGAATCCGCTCGATATCCTTAAGGTGACTAAAGACTTAAGACTAAGAGAATAAGATACTAAGGAACTATGACTAAGGTTAAGAGAACAACAATAAGACTAAGATTGCCTTTTTTTTCCTTTTTTTAAATTCATGTAATTTCTTTTTTTTTTCTTTTCCGTTTCCCTCTTTTTAATTATTATAAATTAAAAGGTGGAATAAAATAGAATGTTGAAATTCTTGTTGGTGTCTGAACGCTCTCTCCATATTAGATATCGCCTCCTTTAAGGACATTATCGAGGCAGAAGAGATCAAGCTCGACCGCTGGGCAGTCGTCTTCCACGAGGTTTCTTTTTTTTCAAATAGTTAATTTTTTAAACTCCCTTTTCATTTGCAAATTTTTTATATCTTTTTTAAATTATAGCTTGAAGTTAGAGCAAAAGCAATTTTATCTTTTTTTTTTACAAATATCAAAAATTAATGAATCTTCTATTATTCTATTATCAAAAATTAAAAATTAAAAATAATCTTCTATTATCAACAACGAATGAATCATCAATTATTTAAAAAAAAAATTACTCAAATTTCAAAATGATCATTTTGGCGGGAACGTGTAATCTATGATCTTTTAAATGTTGAAGGAGGAGCGCGCCGCGCCGCCGACAACGGCGCCCGTCGAGCACGGCGGCTCCGACGAGGGACACGAGCAGACGATGAGCAATCCGGAGGATCAGACCAGCATGATCATCATGAACAACTACTTTGGCATCGGCATCGACGCTGACGTCTGCCTCAAGTTTCATAATAAGGCAAGTCTTATACAGTTGCATAATCTTAAGGCTAAAGTAGTTAGGTTTAAGATTTTAATGTCCGCCTCAAGGTTCATGATAAAGCAAGTCTACTGTAGTTTCATTCGGTTAAGGTTAAGGTATTTTAATGTTTGTCTCAAATTTCGTACTAACCATAAGGTATGCATTTCGCAGCACTCTAAGGAAGTTTCAGCTTAGGCTGGCTAGGTTTAATACTCTTTGTTAGACATCAACTAATAAGATGTGGAGAAGAAGGAGTAATTTGTTTGTTGTAGCTTCACAATATCCTTACGAAAAGATTGTTTCATTATACATACATTTGTATGTATGTGCATGTATTGCTTTTGTCATATTTCCCTCAGCGACTATTTTTCTCATGTGTTTGCTCATATTTAATTGGAAACGGGTCAAATACCAAAGTTCACAGATCAAAGATCATAGAATGACGATTCATCTCATTTTCAGCGCGATGCAAACCCGGAGAAGTTCCAATCGCGACTCTTCAACAAGACGCAGTACGTCAAGATTGGGATGCAGAAGATGTTCTTCGAGAAGACATGCAAGGATCTCTGGAAGCGCATCGAGCTGGAGGTGGATGGAAAGGTTAGGGGACTGTGAGAGAGAAAGAGCGAGGGCGAGAGAGAAGAGAGATAGAGAAAGCGAGAGAAAGAGAGAGAGAGAGAGAGAGAGAGAGAGAGTAAAAGGAGAGAGAGAGAGAGCAGGAAAGGAGAAGAGAGATAGGGAGTTAGAGAATATAGAATGAATGGTCGCCCTCTCGCTTCTACAGACAATCGAAATCCCGAACATGGAGGGCATCATAGTGCTGAATCTGCTGAGCTGGGGCTCCGGCGCGAATCCGTGGGGCACCGCGAAGGAGGAGCCGCCCTTCACCAAGCCGACGCACTACGACGGGCTCCTCGAGGTGAAGATGATTGTCATCCATCTCTCGGGGAATATTCTGTAATTTGTGTCTGGAAATTAGGGAAGTATTCTGTAATTTCGGAAATTAGTGATATTTCCGAGGTTTCGTAGGAAGTTTCGTAATTTTTGTGCTTTTTGAAAATTTGTGCTTTTTTTTGTTGGTATTATGAGGGGAAATATTAAATGTTACTCCCGAGGTAAGAGAGCGGAGTCAGATTGTGAGGAGGACAAGAATAATTTGTATTGGCGCCAAAATAAAATACTTCAAAACACTCTATTTTAAGGTCGTCGGCATCACGGACGTCTCACGTCTCGGCCTCATTCAGTCCAAGCTCGCTGCGGGCACGCGGATTGCACAAGGCGGAAGTGTATGTTTCGTTTGTTTTTTTCTCCAATTAAATGAAATAAATCATCACGCCGCTTCTGTGCGCCTCTTTGTATGGCTATATAATTTGTGTTTAGACTCTTTTTCTTTATTACAACCTAATCGTCGGTATTTAAGGCGAAAACTGGGCTTATTGAACTTGTAACGATGTAAATAGAAGAAATAAAAAAGAATTTTAAAAAAAATTTATATTCTCACAAAATTGGTGGAGAAGAATGGAGAGAGAGAGGTATGTGAAAAACAATTTTAGCAAAAACAAATTAATTAAGTTAATAGTTTTCGCCACTTTTCCAGATCAAGATCACGACGCACGAAGAGTGGCCGGTGCAAGTGGACGGCGAGCCGCACATCCAATCGCCAGGCACCATCACGATCCTCAAGTCGGCGCTAAGGGTAAGTACTACCTTAAGGCCTAGGAGTATGTACCTTAAGACTTAAGGCTTAAGGCTTAGGATATTATGCTCTTACGATTAGAGATAAGGCTAATTGTAAGCATATGGCTACGGATATTATACTTCGAGCGATTAGGCTAAGGATACACAGTTTAGGAGGCTAATGTTTATACTCTTAGGGATAAGACTATGGATACACTGTTAAGGATTAAACGAAGGATATATATATATATATATATATATATATATACATACATAACAGTACAGTTAAGACATTTTCTAATAATAATAGTAATGGTTACGTTAGCATGAGCTATTGAATTATTTCATTTTTGAGTCGAGTATAGTCATTACATCTGCTGCGGTTTTCTTCTGATTGATAATAGCTAAAAGCTAACCTGCTATGTTTACTACAATTGAATACAACTTCTTTCTCTCGTTATATTTCGTCTAAAATAAAGTTTGAATTTAGCTCAAATTAAGTATTTGTTCTGTCGCGCTATTCTTCATCAAAAAAGAAACTATTAAGAGTATTGAGGTCTTGCTCTTCATTCTTGTGATTCTCTGTCACTCTAATTATCTCTCACACTCTCTCACACTCTCTTGCTCTCTCTAATCCTCTCACTCTCATTATCTCTCTCTCTCTCTCTCTCTCTCTCTCTCTTTCCTACAATCTCTCTTCTCTGCTCCCACACTTCCTCTGTTCATCTCACCTATTCTCCAAACCGCAACCATGCAATATCCTGCTTTTTGTGCGCTTCTGTCTCGCAATGTCAGCGACCTCTCGAGCCATTACAATATGATCCTTCATGCTTGATCGTCTGCTAATTCCCCCGTTATTTTGCTAACCCTAACATCGTGGGAACCTTGTGGGCGGAGCTAAAAGTTGCAGGCACCGTGGGAACCTTGTGGGCGGAGCTAGTAGTTGCTGGCACTTTGCCATACCCAAAAGAACATGACGACCAAATTCCACAGAACCAAAACTATCATCCAAAGGAGCCCAGTGGTGGGTCATTTATGCATATACATACATATATCCATGTTTATAAATGTCCATATCTAAATGTTCTTGTTCTATCCCTCTTCGCTGTCTTTCTCTTCCCATGTCTTTCGTATCTTGCAAGCGATTCGAACATACATTCCAGCCTTCTCATCCTCATCCTAGATTCGCCACAATCGCACAGAATAGAAAAAAGCATATTAATAATCTGATTTGTTTGTATTGATAATATTTTTTGGTGAAATGTTGTCCTTTGGGAAATTAGGGCTACCCTCGCTTCTCTCTCTCTCACTCTCATCGTTCCACATGCTGTCTCTCCTCTCTCTCTTCTCCCTTTTTCAGGCGCAAATGCTGAAGAAGGCGAAGAAGTCGCGCGGGGGCGCGCGAGGGGCCGTGCGGGCGGTGGCTTCGGAGGGCGCCGCAACGTCGGGCGCGTCGTCGAGCGCTGCGGCAGCGCCTCACGCGCTCGGCGTGCCGTCGAGTCTCGCGCAAGCGTCGTCGGCGGGAGGAGCGCACGGCAAGAGCACGCCCGACGCGCTACACGACGACGATGACGAAGAGGCTGATGCCTTCTTGTGACCCTAAACTCCCTAAACTCCCTAAACCCTAAAACCTAGACCCTAAACTCAATGACGTAAAGACATTAAGGCCTTAAGACTTAAAGCCCCCCTAATATCCTAACCATAAGCATGTTTGCCACAATACATATATATCGCAAGCATGGATGTTACCATAACCAGCACACTGGCTCCGCCCACCCGTCCCGCTTTCGAGAAAGAGACACTGCCCATTGAGCTTCTCACTCTTGTCTTGTGTGGCTTCTAACCCCAACATTTTCTGTATTTCCATTGCTTCTCTCGTCTGTAATCTGTCTCTCTCTCTCACTTCTCACTCTCTGTCTATCTCTATCTCCCTCTCTTTCTCACGCTCTCTCCTTTCTCTGCATCTCTCAAGCACGCCTTCTTCTCTTTCCTGCATCGAGAGATTCCAAGCGCTCTTGCATTAAAGTATCTAGAAGATTATTAAAAATTCTCTTTTTTTGGTGCAAACTTTCAGATATCCTTTTAATATTTCCTTAAAATTTCTAGTTATTTTTTCCCTAATAAAAGTACTGCCCATTTTAATAACTCCAGTTACTGTCACCTGTTTTTTTTTCGTTGTTGGGGATTTTCTTTTGAAAATTGCTAACAGCGATACTGTAGAAGTGAAAAAAAAACATTAAGCTTTTCCTGTAAAGAATCCCGAAATTCAACCGCATTCTATTTCAATTTTCCTGACCATTCTAGTCACGTCTTTCCGATTACATGTTCGCCCGGTCTTTTTTCAGGCAAAAGGGCGCGTCTTATCCCGATTTTGCGTTGATCATCTTTATCGCGGCTCTATTCAAAAAAGATGCTGATGCCAGAGTTTATTGCCAGAGCATTTTCTTTTTTGTCTTCCCTTCAGACTGGCCTTTTCTTTCTTTCTGATATACTATGATATGATTCCGTCTTTCCGAGCGCCTTTTTTATGCGTCCTTGGTTTTTAACTTTTTTTCTCGCATGCTACTTATAAGATATGGATCAGAAGTACAAAATGCACACGAAATCACCCTTCACATAATCTTCTTACTTTTTTCCCGCGCTTTTCTTGTTTTCAAATATGTATTTCACTCTTTCTCGATCTTTTTCTTCTTCTTTTTCTGCCCGGCAAACTTTGTGAGAGAGTGTGTTCCTGTCGGCGATCCGATGCATGTTTAACAGAAACCGAAAACACGTGCGAGAGATAAAGGAAAGGATGGAGAGCAGGTGAGAGAACGAGAGAAGTAGAGAAAGAGAGAGAGAGAGAGAGAGAGAGAGAGAGAGAGTGAAAGAAAGAATGACAAAATCAACCAAACAGTCAGTCTTGCCGTTGTCTTCACGCCTATACCATGTGGTATAGTATAAGTTGGTTGTGGCGGTACGAAATTTTCTCTATACTTTGCTGATGACACCTCGAGACTTGTTTGATGTCAAGTACTTACAATGTAAGGATAAGAAGAATTGTGCGTATAATATTGAGATGATATTGTTCCACTTTCATCTGATTTCACTATCTCGATATTGATTATTTACATTCTAACTCTTACTAGAAGACGCTTTAATCATGTTGGTGTTGTTCTTTCTTTTTTAACGACAGAAAATGTGCATGATATTATCTCCTTCACCACCCCGATGTTCAGTGTTACAGCTAGTGCGATATCCTCGCTAAATCCCAGTGTTAGATAGATCACAAATCATATTTCTCTCCGGTTCTGCTGGCGCTTCTCTTCCTCTCATTTATCATACTCCATTTACTCGTCGCAATTTTTACTACTTTCCTCTGATATTCATACATACATATGTAGATGCAAAGTTGCATGTCTAGTAGAAAAAAAAACTGATATTTAAACTATTTTAATTAAAGTGGCTGTCCATGGAGCTTAAAATCCTCCGAACTCTGCTGTGTCTGCGTCTCTCTTATTACATTCTCTTTACATGAGGAGTACTGTATCCGAATTTTAAGTTCCCTGGATAGCCTTTTAATAATGCAGCATAATGTTTTTTTTTCGTTTGCAATACTTTATCCCCTTTTTTCCAGGCAGAAACCCACATACACAGACACTTTCCTTAACCACGCACTTTCACCGAATTCTAACATGGCCAATCTATTATTCCATGCGAACATACATACATATTTTTTCTTCGCATAATATTGTATCATATTCCGTGTGAGATGTCAGTTCCAGCATAATGTAGACATTGTGCTAATAATATCTAGAGCTAGATTACTCTAAATAATAATAATACCGTTTGTATGATGGCTTAATAATATTTTATCAAATCAATTTCATTTCTTCTTTCAGCTTTTTTTTGCGAGAATGTGAACGATTGAATGTATCTTTGGGCGTAACAAAAAAAAAACAAACATTTTTGGCCCAAAATATCTAGTAGTATTGGCGTGAGTAGGAAGAGGACATAGTTCGTTGTCAAGGAACTTTCTATAAATTGCTCTTTTCCCGTGCTCTCACAGTCGACATGGCCGTGCTAACTAGACTAACGCTATTTTCTCTCCTCTCTTTTTGGTCTCTGATTATTTTAATACTTACATAAATGATAGCTTCTTTTTATCATTTCGAGAGATACATAATTTAGATATTTAAAAAAAAATAAAGAAAGACAAACTAAAATTATAGTTAAAATAGTCTGAGACGAAAAAGGAGTCGATTACATTTCTTGACGATCATTAAAAAAATGCTTCGCTTTACTGTTATTCTAGTCAACATTCGCTATTTTTCCCACATTATATTCCTTTCTCAAAATCGAAGCAGCTGTACGTAGCTTTATCATTTTTCTTCTTCTTCTTCTTTCTTTCAATATCATCTTTTGTCCCTTCAAATCATCGCCGTTTACTAGGTATGTATATTTAATACGTTCATATACAAATACATATATTAAATAAATTTCACCTGAGCATTACTTCGTGCTGTCGCATACAAACAATCTTTTCTTTATACGCACTGCGGTGGCTATCAAAATGTTTTTATTATATTTATTCTAATTTACGCAGTCAAACTAAATCCGCCTATTATCGAAAAAAGAACAATTACATTTTTTTTATGCCCCAAATTGGTATTATGCCTAACGCGCTTCCTCTCGCGGTCATGATGAGTGAGTTTATAAATTTATAATTACAACATAAAGTGTGCAGAAACAGCAATTTTCATGGCTCCATCATTTTGAAAGTGCGTTCATCATTAAAAACACGGGCTTGCACGAGCAAAAAAAAACAACTACGTGACAAAAGCCAAAATAATTTTGTTTATATAAATAAAATATTTTATGAAACAATAAGACGTTGTCAGGCCCAAATGCTGAAGAAGCCGCTGCGTCGCAAGGATGGCTCTCTGGTGCGCGCGGCCGCACGTCGACCGGCTGCCGTGGTGACGGCCGTTTCGTCGGCACCGGTGGCTTTTGGCAATGTGCCAAATTCTGGCTGTCCCGATTCTGGCTCCGTGCCAGGCGCCAGCCGCAGCACGAACGCCTCCCCCGCGCCCACCGCTCGCTTCCACTTTGGCAAGAATGCGTTCAGTAGAAGGATTGCCAAGCACATCACGAGGTTGGCTCTATGCAATAAATGGCTACAGAGTGCGCTCCCTCTTTCCATAATGCAGCCAATATCGACAGTCAAATTATAAATGAGTCTAAAACCATTTTAAAACTGTGGCGTAGATTCTCTTAGATTTATGAACTTTTGATCTGAATAGAAATGCTCGGCCTTTATGAAGCGTTGCTCTCGGACTCCATGATAAATTTATACAGATCACGATTGGCTTGGTTATGTAAAGAGGCTTCCTTACGTAAGTACGGATATATCCGACTGACGGGGAGTCTATGGAAAATCCTTACTATGCGGATATTTTTCGATGCGCAGTAAACGATCATTATTAACGCCTTTTTTTATGCGTGCAATCAGTTATTCATTGGCAATGTCTTTTACAATAAAGCATATTCTGCAGCAAGAAAAACGTTAATTTTCATGGACTCTTCATTTTGAAAGCACGTCATTCATGAAAACCATATGTTATATAGATTTAAAAAAAAAACTTAAAGCAAGAGCAGGACACGTCTTGTATTACGATTTGTGCTTGTGTTTATTCATTACGATTAACTTATTTAAGATTCGAACTCCGTCGGCGCTCACTCGATCGATGCAGTACTGAAGCAAAGGTTTTCATTTTTAAATCATTCATAATTATAACGGTCCAAAACCCACTTTTGACAGGGAACTTTTTTTTTCTTGCTTGAATATAAAGCGAGAGGGCATCATAGGCTTTTGAGAGGTGAAAAAAATTAAGAATAAAAGAAAGAAAGATAAAGATAAATATAAAATCTGAATAAATTGTCTCGTGGATGTGTTGACCGAGGGGGGATGAAGCTCATTGGTCGAGCAGCCGACCCATGAGTAGATGGTCCCGGGTTCGAACCACCGGTACCTCCATCATATCCCTGCCAAGTCCAAGCACCTCATATCTAACAGAATAAAGTTAAAACCTCTTCCTAGGCCGCTCGCGAACAGCGCCTTCGATTGGAGAAAGAAAGCCACTCGGCCGTCGATATCACCGAACGTTCGTCGACATCAAATGAGCTACTTTAGGCGGGAAATTTGAATTTTGAATTTAATTAAATGCATTTTGTGCTCTACGTGCAACTTCTACTATATGACTTTAAAGAATTAAATGCTTCTAAGTGATCTAAATGATTAGAAATTATAAATTTTATTGGTCTATGTGTTTACCTTAATAATTCATATAGTGTAAAAAAAAATGGCGCGTTTACCATTGCTACTTTAATTGTACTTGTAGTGTAGGCTATTTTTTCTAAGGCTTAATTAGCAAATGTTCTTTTTCTTGCAAATGTCGTTGTTGTTGAAATCGCATTCACTTTATAGAGAAAATTGCATTCCCACTTCGTCATAGCTTCCAAAATTACATCGTATTTTAAAGAAAACAAAAGAGTTCCTTTTGCTCACCTTTTTGGCTAATACAACTTTCTTTATCTTATTCTCATCAGTCTTATCAGATGTTGCATATTTCAGTATTTATTAGTTTTCTTTTTAAAATTCTTCCTCACACATTCCATCAAGTTTTTCCTCTCTCCTAAAGTTGAGAGACAATTTGAGGTAAGCCATAATGGTGTTTTTTAAACCCTTCTTCAAATAAAACATCCCAGACTAAATACATATTCCATGTATGGCCTGTAAGATATATGTTTGTGTTAGTTCTCTTCTTAATTCCTATTAGTCTGATATTTTTCGCTGTTTCCAAAAAACAATACACATACCTACAATTTGCACCTTATTTACTTTCACGATTTATTTTATGTCAAAAATATTAAATACCATGCTTTTTTCTAAAGTTTCCTTTTCAATGTGTTCTTTTTATGCGTGTTATTAGCAACGATCAGAATGCACTCCAAATGCGATTATGATAAGGATGTGAAATGTTTGGTTTGGTTTTTCTGTTAAATTTTTGTCAAACACTCATGTTAAGGTATCGAGTGAGATTCGCCAAAAATATCTTGGTCTTCTTCTTTTTCTGTTTTTGTTGGGTGCGAGAACAAAGGAAGACGCATTTGCTTCGTCATTCGCCAAATCTATTACTAACAATGAAGAAACAGCGATGCAAGTGCAAGATAAAGTTTCAGTACGAAACAAAAAAGTTATAATTAAAACGTGTAAATTTCTATTCATTTACTTATCTTTTTGTCGTTTGAGCTAAAAAAAAAGTATTCCGTGAGCGGTTTTTAGTCTTTTTTTTTGCTTCTTCTTCTTCTTCTAACAATATGACTGCAAATGATGAAATAGATAAGAAGCCGGCGGACTCGCTGGAACAATAGCAGTGGTAAGCGCTTGTCTCTCTCTCTCTCTCTCTCTCTCTCTCTCTCTCTCTCTTTCTGACTCTTTCTCTCTCGCTCTCTCTTCTCTTTCTCTCTCTCTCTTTCTCTCTATCTCTCTCTCTCTCTCTCTCTTTCTCTCTTCCCCAAGAACAATCAAAAATCACCCACATAATTCAAAACGTACTCCGCAGGTTTTGAAATACCTTCAGATCATTTATATAAAATTTTCGGAGGCTAGTCGTTTGGTATGGCAAATATAGTGGTTCAAAAAAGATTAAAGAAAGGCTGATTTCATTGTGGCAAATGGTCATTATCTAACAAAAAGAAATGTAATCAGAATTCGCTTAGGAATGTGAGACAAAATCAGATCAGAAAGTAGCCACGCCATTCGCCTCCTGACAAAGCGATGACATCTCCTTGAGCGCCTTCCTCAAAATCTTGCCCGTCGAATTCTTGGGCAGCTCGTCAATGAAGAAGACGCCGCCCGTGAGCCGCTTGTACACGGCGAGCTTTTCTTTAAAAGAATCCAAAATTCAATTTTGAATTCGCGCCATTTTGCCCGACATTAATGCGAGAGAGCATGTGATTCAAAAAAATTCGCCACTCTCGACTATTCCATTGTCAGGAACTGTCATAAATAGCAAAAAATAAAAATAAATTCTAAGGGATAACAAAGTCTTGGAAATAGAAAAGAAAAAAAAACAATAATTCCGAAACAAGTGATCTCCGACCTTGCACAAGCTCATGTAGAATATCTGCACTCAGCGACGACGTCGCTCGGCTCTGTCGCACAATGAACGCTCTGATTAGTTCGAGACCCTGAGATAGCTTGCATTTTGTTTGAAATGGGGTTTTGATAAGTTAAATTTTTTTATCCAGAATGTAGATGAAATCCAAAGAAATAAATTCCAAAGTCAAATGGCTCCATTGCACACAAGCAAAAATAATACAATTCGCTTTCCGAAATAACAATGAATACCATTGATAGTAATAGATATTCGCAAAAAATAATAAAAAGCAGTGTTTATAAAAAATGGCTATCACCGCAATGGTTAATACCGTTACCTGAGCTCTACCTCAAGTGCCTCAGAGGGCACTCCTTGGCGCAGTTCTATTTTACGCGTTTATAGCATTAGCCATAAAGGCTCCTCCCCATTTATACCGAGAATGCGCTCCCGACTGAATATATGTTTTGGTCGAAAAAAGTGCCTGAAGTCGTTTGCTGCAGCCTTATTCTCCCCGGAGTTTTTGTTCGATTCATGTTTCGAATTTTTCGGTGTGTCCTCTCTTTGGGTCTCTCCTGGCCGCACTTTTCTTTGGTTGTGGTAGGCTTGGAGAGCCTCAACCCACATTTTTTAGAATATGCAAAGAATAGTGCAATGAAGGGGGCGAGAATCATCGATTGGCCACGCAAGCGGCAAGTTGGTGACTACACTAGCTCATTGTCAGAAAAAAACCACTGCGGCAGTGGTTATTCACGCCGAGCTGCATTTTACTTGTGTTGAACCAGTGAATACGACGAAATAGTTTTCAGTTGCTCATTTTAAGTGTATATACTCTTAACGCGTATGGCGATGGTATTTACCATAGCCACAATGGAATTTTTTTTCTTGTGTGTGTGACCACCTCAATTTCTGGATTAGGAATGCCGAAGACTGCCGCTTCGCGAACGAGCGGATGCGACAGGAGAACGTCCTCGATCTCGGACGGTGAGACCTAAGAATAGTATGTTATGGCCCATATTGAGCCGTACGGGTCCAAGATGGAGTGCCCAGGTGGTCTTGTATTGCTACTTTGTACCCAAATTAAGGCCCTAGAAACTGGACTCCCAAATATTGGCCACCTGATTGGATGTCGTGGCGTTCACACGAACTTTGATCATTTCCTTGTTACGACCGACAATGGTGAGACGGCCCGCCGAGTCACTGTAGCCGCTGTCGCCTATAGAGCTATTTATGTGTGTAAAGTTACAAATTATTAATGTTCTGAATGAGTTCTTTTATTTCAGACCGTTGTACTCTTTGAAGAGATACTATTGACTATATCTCATTCATTGATTGATTGTTAGTTACTAATGATTTAATGGATTGATTTTTTTCTTTTTCCAATGATTTATTGATAATTATTATATTTTATTGATTTACTTCCTATGTGATATATTGATAACATTTTTATTGATTGATTTTCTAAGAAAAATCAATAAAATGGGAACTGACCAGTATGCAGCCATCCGTCGCCATCGATGGCGTCTGCCGTCTCGTGCGGCCGATGCAGATAGCCCGTCATGAGCGTCGGCCCGCGGAGGCAGACTTCGCCCACATCGCCATCGGGCAGCTCTTCGCCGGTCTCAATGTCAATCACCTGTGCAATTCTAAGTTGGAGCAATCAATTTTGATATTGAAATTATTGTTAATGTTTTTTGTTTGGTTAAATAAATCATGCCTAATCAACCATATATACAACTTTCAATAGACTCATTGTAATTGTTCTAATGTTTCTTTTGCTAAATGAATCAATATGATCACTGTTGACGTCAATGATCTGCTAACAAAACAAATTTATCATAATTCGTATTGCTACAATTTTTTATACTGATGACCGACTACTTAAAGGAGCATGAACACCCAAAACTCCTACGCGGAAAACCCTGTAGAATCTTACGAGATACTGTGTTTCAATTCGCTTTTATTATAATATTTGCACTGAAAAACAGTGCACACGGACTACTAAAAACTTTTCGAAAAATTTTGATCGTAAATTTTTTTTCGGAATTTCGATATTTCCCCGGGAATCATCGTAGAATTGCAAACGAACAGAGAAAAAAGGACTGGAAATGGCCGTTTTCATTTATTTTGACAATGCAAGAGATTATGTTTAAAAAATATTTTCCCGCCTACAGGCCGGTGGTGAATATCCTGGAGTAAAATTTCTGCTTAACATACAAAGAACAGAAATATATCGTACAGCACCAAAAATTTCCCTGATACAGGCACATTTTTTATATGTAAATTTCTCGCGAATGCTGTACTTTTGGATCTTTTTACTTTGCAGAAGTGTTCGCATGAAGGGCATAGACTGACTCGTGTAATAGCTTAAGTGATAAAAAGAATGGGTTTCATGCTCCTTTAAAGAATCATCAATTGGCGCAATGATTTTATATCCAAACTTTGAGAAAAAAAATTCATCGACTATTTGCGGACCTTGAATTCAAAGTTTGGCGTCGGTTGTCCAACGTTGATGTACGGCTTGTCGAGCGAGAGGTCGGACATGTTTGTGCATGCCGTTCCCTCTGTCAAGCCATAGCCTGAAGAGAATAGTTTGTGTGCTTTTCTAATTTCTCCTCTTTCTTTCTTTTACAAGTCTCTTTATTGATAAAAAGAGCTAAATATATATGCAAATAGAACACAACATACATATGTATATGAAAAAGCACTAAATGTGTTAAAAAAGAACTAAATTGCTCAAAAAAAGTACTAAAGTAAGTATGAAAAAGTGTTTAATTTAATGAAAAAGTATTAAACGTATACTAAAGTATGAAAAAAGAACTAAATGTGTGTATGAAAAAGGTGCCTTGGGCGATAAAACGCAATGTCGGAAAGCGCGCGAGTATCGCATCGCAAATCGCCACACTGCTGCATGCGCCACTGACTGCGAGAATCTGGGCAATGAATCTTTTTTCTTCTAAATATTATTTTTATCTAGTCTTAAACGGCCCTTTGTTGTAATTTACCTTGCCTGTGAATGTGTTTTTTTTACTCTAAATACTACTGAAATAAATTTATAAATAGATTGCTTATTCTCAGCTTAAATCTGTTTCTCTCTCTCTCTCTATCTCTCTCTCTCTTTAGTGTGATTATATTTCTTTCATTACCTTAACACTAGAGAGGTCAAAGCTGGCCGGAGTTGTGTCCTTGAGCAGCCATGTCAGCAGTGGCGGCGACATGTAGAGAAGTCTAATCTGGAACCAGAGAGAGAAAGAGATAGAATAGCAGAGAGAGAGAGAGAGAGAGAAAGAAATGAAAAGAGATAAAGTCACAGAGACAGAGAAAAAGATCAGATGAGATATAGAGAGTTGGTTTTTTTATTAAATGTGTTCATATTTGGCTATGCCTACTCGATACTTCTGGATGGTCGACAAGTACAGCCGCGGCTCGAAGGCAGCCATGATCACTGCGGTGCTGCCGGAGAGCAACGACGCGTTCAGCGTTACCGAAGCGAAGATGTGCGAGACGGGCATGTTGAACACGAAGTGCTCCTTTCGAATGTAGAAACTTGCCATGCGAAATTTCGAAAGAGCACCAGCCACAGATTTAACAATCAATTGTATATATATATATATATATATATATATATATATATATATATATATATATATACATATATATATAAATCAATTATCAACTTATTGATTTATTTTTAAACCTTCAATTTACAAATCTTTTTATTAATTCACGAATAAATAAATAAATGAATTAATTATTAAATGATGTGAGAAGAAGTCTTTTAAGTAAATTTTGAAATCAATCTTTTAAGTGACAAAAAAAGCGACCCATACCGACTTCCAGCTGAAGTCTTCTTTCCCTTCGGAGACATGTCGAAAGCAGTGCTCGGAAATCCTGAAGAGATGTATGTATGTATGTATGTATGTATCCGATGAGTTAACTCGTACTTTTTCAATTCGAAACATATTTTTTATGATATCATTTTTTTCTTCTTCAAATTTGCTTGCCTGTTATGCAACGCTGCACTTGCGCCGATGGCAACATGCGAGTGCATGACGCCCTTGGGCGCGCCGGTCGTACCGGACGAGTAGTGCAAGCTGGCCATGGATCGCGGGCAGGCTAGAGAGTGGCGCAGAGAGTAAATCCATAGTGAAAATAAAAATCATAAAAAAAGCTCGGCAAAACGAGACATTTGAATAAATATAAATATTACGTGACGAATATCGAACTGTTCTTCATGTTGTTGTTGTTTACCCCTTGCATTATCGAACTTTTCGTGTTGTTGTTGTTTACCATTTGCATAATCCAACTTTTCGTGTTTTTGTTGTTTACCTTTGGCATAATCATCTTCGGCCGCTGGTGCGCACTTGAAGGCGTCCGCCCAATCGATGACGCCTTCCGGAAGCGGCAGCGAAGAGATCTCCGCGTCACGAATACAGATTATTGTCTATAATATGTATGTATGATAATTTACACCTTTAGTAGTTGTATTTTTTCTATTCTATTAATAAAAATAAATAACATTGTTTAAAAAAACTCTCAAACTTGTTCCCTGTACCTTGACAAAATCGCATTTTTCCCTTGTTTCGAGAAGTGTCTTCAGATGGGCGCTGTCGCACACGACGAAAGTGCTTCGAGAATCGCATAATTGGCGCTCGAGCTCGTCTTTGCAAGAATAACTATGAGTATAGTTGTCCACGGTGGAGCTCCTCCATTCACATTGGAATTATGGGAAATCTATATATATATATATATATATATATATATATATATATATATATATATCTCCCATTTCGCTCCCTCCGCTCCAGACGTGCTGGTCTCTACCCGTATTGTCCGTCATTGGAACTCCTTACTAGAACAGCAAGTTTCTTCCCTTTCACTTTCATCGATTCGTAGTATTTGTGCCAATATTTTCCACTTTCTTTTTCCCAATTGCTTGACCCCGTATCGTCCGTTTAGACTTACACTGTTCTTATATTTGACCTTCTCGCCAATGCGATAAAGAAATTCAGAATTCAAATACATATATATATTTTTTTCAATCATATAAGTATTTGATAATAATATTTAAAAATTTACATGATGTGAAAAACGCGCTTGCGGCCGAAATCGCTCCCCCCGCAAGCCAAGTGCCAAGGAAGAGTACGGGGATTCTGTGAAGTTGTGTTATTATTATTATTATTATTATTATTATTATTATTATTATTATTATTATTATTTAGAATAATATTTAAAAAAAAACATATTTGCTTAATAGCTGTGCCTAAAGAAGCTCTTTTTGTTGTAAATATACATACAACTAATGTGTATGTATATTTACAACAAACTCGATGCAGTTGCTGATGATGAACGTGAGAATGTCGCCCGGTTTCAGGCCGTGCGACAGCAAAAAGGCCTGGAAGTGACGTGACCGTTCGAGGAGGTCGGCGTAGCTCAAGCGGCGACTTGCATCGCGCGCGCTGATCTGGAACGTTGTTTTTTTCAAAGTTTTTTTTAATTAAAGAAAATACAGATATTTATTCAATACATCATTGATGAAGAGTTTTTTATTACTTTTTTTAAACATATTTATTCAATACATGTTTGATGAAGAGTTTTTTTATTTTTGTTTTGAAATATACATATATTTATTCAAAACATCATTACAATTTGACAACAATAAGGTTGCGAGATTCTAGTTTAAGAAAGGAAGTTGAATTGCTTCAATGATCAGTGTAGAAGATCAATTATATCTCGAGAAAGTCAAGAAAGGAGACTGTCACAGCTTATTCAACAGAATGTTTTTTGTCTTCTCTCACTTTGTTTGCTCATTTTCACGTGAAATGTACTACTTTTGTACTAATTTTTTTTTTCAAAAAGTTTTGACTTGATTTTTTTTGGTCAGCTTTTCGCTTACAGCTGCGAGCTTGGCCGGATCCTTGACGATGTGCGCCCGAATTGCGGTGAGCAGCTTCTCTTGAATCGTCTCCTCGATGATCTCTTCTGAAGGGAACGGCGACGAGTGCGGCATTGTCTTCTCACACTCTTTGAGGATCTGAAAGAGAAAAAAAAACTGAAATAAAAATATGTTCATTAGTACCTGTCAAAAGTTCTAGAACAAAAATACAATAGTACCAGTCTAAAGTTCTAGAACAAAATTACATTAATACCAGTCGACAGTTTGAAAAATACATTAGAAACAGTCAACAGTTCTAGAACAAAATTACTTTATTACCAGTCAGCAGTTTGAAAAATATACTAGTTTCCAGTCAATATTTCTAGAACAAAAATACATTAGCACCTTTCAACAGTTTGAAAAATACATTAGTAACAGTCAGCAGATCTAGAACAGAGTACATATCTAGTACTAGTCAAAAAGTTCTAGAACAAAAATACATTAGCACCTGTCAACGGTTTGAAAAATACATTAGTACCAATCAACAGTATGATGATCGCGGGTGTCGTGGTGGACACTTTTTGGCCTTTAAGCTCTCCCTACGCCCCCCTCCCCCTACGCTCCCCTCCCGCTATCCTCTCTACAGTACTCTCTTCTCTCTCTCTCTCTCTCTCTCTAATCCCTCTACTCTCTCTCTCTCTCTCTCTCTCTTTCTCTCTCGCCCCGCACTATGACTAATCCCTCGAACCGCCTAGCACCCTCTCTACATATCCGCTAGGTGTATCTACTTCGTTTTGCCGGCCTATTTATCACATTATGGCCGCACTCGGTTTCACCACACCAAGAAGTGCTACCCCGTGATATAACATGTTTGACACAGTTCGAACCGCGCTTGCAAGGGGACAAGAAATCGAGAGATAGTGGAGAATTCCTCTATATGAAACTACCACGTAGAGGCTGAAGTGAAAACATGGCCTCTCCCTTCTTCATTTCGTCTCGCTCTCGTATCTTTTTTTGATTATCGTTGTTAATAGTGCGTTCAAGTCAAGTAATGAAAAATTTGTCTACTGATAAAATGGACAAGATATCGCATCGCCAAGGTCATTCATCGCTCAGAGAGAAATGATGGTGTGTTGTCAGCAATCGGTTTATCGTCTACTTACAGTTCTTCCGACCACTTTGAGTGCATACTATGTACATTCATGCGCCCAGATTCATTTCTTTGGCTTATCATTTCCAATTTCACCCAAGATGCCAATTTCCTCAACTTTCTTTACATGAAAAGTTGTCGGCAAACACACCATTGGACTACTGTAACCCCTCATACCCGCGGAATTTGTTTAAAATTTAAAAGACGGTAACTTTCATGCATACTTTTTTGTTTATCTGAATAGAAAAGATTATCGCCATAAAATATTCTAGAAAAGGGCGCGGGGTGGAACTGTTGACCGTTCGCACCTCTGATCACCGTGAGTGTTTCTTAATTTCGCGTTCTGTTGACTACTTTACGGCCTACTTTACGGTCTAGTTTAGCAGGGTGCGCAAAGCTTCCGCTCGAGCAAGAGAAATGTTCTGGCCTCTGCTTGCGGCCGTGCTCGTTCTCTTCTTCTTCGAGTGGAGGTTTTTCAGCTAAATGTAATTTGTCTTATATATACATATACATATACATATATATATATATATATATATATATATATATATCGATTTAGTATATATTTCAACTCCAACTTATATCTCTTACAAGGGAAGGGGCTTTCAATAAGCCAGCTAATCGCGATCTCAGTTATTTTTTTATATAGTCTTACGCGATTGGCATGTTATGGAAAGATGCTACTTCCCTTGTTAGATATCCTCTATTTACATATGTTCATATCGTAAATGTATGCATGTACATATGTAGATATGTTCGTGCTTTGATAGTGATTAGAAGGTAACTTTAAAAATTCTCTTTATGACAAATTTTGAGGCGGCGTAAGCGCATCTTTGCACTGCGAGACGAACTCGGCCTTCCCGGGCCACCAGTTAATCTGCTCACCGGCAACCTTGACACTTACAGAACATTCATCAAGGAGGTCATACAGATTGCGATGATCAATATTTTATTTATATAAATACATGCTAAATTCGATACTACAAAATGAACAAAAAAGATCAAACCAAAGTCATAATCATGATTTCATATCATTATTTGCAGAACGGAGTAGAAAATACGCCAAAGCTTCCACTCTTACTTCAAGAGAAGTACGGCAAGACTTATGGGTTAGTTCACCACACATCATAAACTGATTTTTTTAAATCACTGGAGGGCGGGAAGTTCAAATTGAAATATCTCTCGAGATTCTACATTGGCACCTCGCTTGACATTGTAACGTCGGAGCCGGCGTTCATCAGAGACATATTCATTGCGCAGTTCCGGAATTTTGTCGATCGAAGGGTATTCAAGTTTTTTCTCCTTCTTCTTCTTCTTCTTCTTCTTCTGCTTCTTCTTCTTCTTCTTCTTCTTCTTAATTGGCCTTTTAGCAGAAATCGCATTTTTTCACCGTGAATAACAGGGATGTATCGGAGTAAAAAATATTTCATTACTTAATTCAGAACTGAAAAAAGGTCGGAATTAGGAATTCGGAATTTCAAGTTTTATTCTAAAATTGAGAAAAATCCTATTTTTCCTTCTCAAACTAGAAAATTGGACTTTTTTCTCTCAACTTTTTGCTAAGCCTCAATAATGAGCTTATTATTTGGTGGTGCACGCAGTTTGAAAGATACATATGTGAAGTTTCGCATTGAACACATTTCGCACAAGCGAAAGAGCGGGTAATCCGTACTTTATGTACATATGTATGTATATCGACTAGCAGTAAGGAGATATTTTCTGTGTGTGTGTAGTGGATCGCTATCAATCGCGTGTACCCGGTCGTGGACAGCCTTGCCCAAGTGGACCAGCATGGGACGAAAGGCGCTGGCTGGAAGACGATCCGCTCCGTCATATCGGCCATCTTTTCGTCGGGCAAAATGAAGACGGTAGTTATGAAACCCGGACCGGTCTCGAATGCCCTTAAACCCGGCCATTCGAGGCCGGGCCGCGTTTAAGGTCATTAGAGACTGGGCCGGGTTTAAGGCCACTTGAGGCATGGCCAGGTTAAAGGCCATTCGATGCCTGGTCGGGCCTCTGGCCCTGCCCGATCCTTGCCCGGGCCGCCCTTCACTGATCCAAGATGTTGATAAAGGAAATACGTTTGTATATTTTGCAAGCCAGCAAGTTGTCGATGTTAAATATGTATGACGATTCAATGCGAATAGTAAAAGCCATAACTTTGTGTGAAGCAATCGTGTATACTATGATTAAATAATTCAATGAATACATTTCTCGATTTTCGGGAGCGTTGTGTATCATTTTAATCATTTTAAAGATGCACAAACTCTTCCAAGACCAACTGGACGTGCTGCTTGACGTGATGCGTGAGAAGTGCAGAGACAGTCCGAATGGCTGCCTTGACATCTACGGGTTCGCTCTCGATAGCTTTATAAATACATAGTTTTTTTTTTGCTTTCTTGAAATGAGTAAAAATTCGACAACGATAACAAATGAGTGCGAATATCATTGTGTTTTGGCTGGTTTCTATACCCAACAGAGAATACGGGCAATTCAGCGTTTTGGAGCAATTTAGCACCGAGTCAGAGCAGGGCAATTTGATCCCAGCATTTGTTATCTTTCGGTGGTTGCTCTTAAGAAAATATATATGTAACGAACGCAAAGAAATCAATATCAATATATTTGCGCTATGGAAAACAACAATCGATGTTTTCCGCTTCAGCGAGTACCAAGCAATCACGATGGACATGATCTCGCGGTGCGCCCTAGGCATGCCGGACTTTTCGTGCCTGCGCGACCGCGCGAATCCGTACTACGCACGCGCGCGACACTTCATCGTCAACTTTACCTTATACTCGACCGTCCGCAAGCTGTCGTGTAGGCGAATGCATTTTACTGAATTTTTTTTTTATATCAAAAAAGACATTATGAACATTGAGCGTCATCGTGGCGTGCGTCAAATAGAAAAAAGTCATCATTAAAATTCTGCTTTTAAAATATGTATCAGGGGAATAATTTAACAGTAGTGATAAAGAAGCAGTTTGAATGCGCGCCTCCATAAAGTTGCATATGTTGCTTGTTCGAGTGAGCACATATGAAATCAGAGTGCTGCTTTGACATCCCGTGTAGCTATTTCTCTACCCGAGAGTTTGCACGTAACTATTGCTCAGAATATAATTGAAGAAAATGGCGCAAACCATCGAGATACTATATGTTATGGGCCAAGATGAACTTTAGACAAATGCAGTGTTCCATATCGGCCCTGAAAAGCCCTCTTTGTTATATACACATGGCGGGACGACTTTACTAAGATCCTTGGTGCCAACTTCCTTCATCATGCATCACATCCCCAAGAATGGCAAAGACTCATGGAATCCATTAACCTGTTGATTGATTGATTGACTGATTGATTGACTGACAGTGTTCATCCCGGTGGTCGGAGCCCTCCGTCGTTTCACGGTGTTCGGTCGGAGTGAGCGTGCTCTCGTGGATGACTTGTCGGCCGCCGTGCGACGACGTGTGGAAGAGCGAGCAGAGGGCAATGTACGGCACAAAGAAAATGTGTTTTGTCGTAATAAGCCATCCTTGATTGTTCTGTGACCATGAGAGCTCAAATCATCGCGCCATTTGTTCTCTGCAGATTCGACCGCATCCCGATCTCATCGATCTCATCCTGCAGGAGAACGAAAAGCGAATCGAGAATGGGGTAAGCGTACGTTTTTTGAACAGTTTTATATATATATATATATATATTTATTTACTCACTTACAAAACAAATTTTCATTAATTTTCAAGCAATTAATATTAAACTACTAATTAGGATGACCCACTTCATCATGACGTCATTGTGTCAAATTGCTACGCCATGTTCATCGCTGGCTACGAGACGACTTCGACTGCATTGACGTATGCAAGCTATCTGCTTGCAAAGCATCCTGAATATCAGGTGAGCGGAGACCACAAAATCACGCGTTTGAACTCGCGCCTTTTGTGCATTAGAGAATGGTCTCAGGAAAATATGTATGCAAATGAGTGTCGTGCTCCTTTAAGAGCGTTTATTTCTGTTAAATGCTGGAAAATGTTTATGTTCATTCCAGGACCGACTGCACGAGGAGATTATGGAAGAGATCGGCGAGGGTGAAATCTCGTATGACAAAGTGATGATGAAGTTGCCCTTCATGGTTTGTCTATATGTATGTATATATATATATTCTATAGTAATGATAAAATTGTTAATGTCGAGACGGACATGTGGAGGCTTCTAAGATTGCCATGTGCTTGCTCCTAGGGGTGAGTAGAAGCGATATACATATGTAGTATTTTTCTCTGTCTAATTCTTTAAACTTCTCTTGTTCCATCTGCCCAGCATGCCGTCTTCTCTGAGACGCTGCGCATGTACCCGCCGGTGTCGTCCTTCACGTCACGACGCTGCATCCATGAGACGAAGCTTGGAGAGTTGCGTGTCCCCAAAGGTATGCATGACAATGAATTTTGTACGTAAAAGGGGTGTATCGGAATTCCGAATTCAGCTATGAAATGGAGCCTTCCGAATTCCGAATTCCGATTTCCGTTAAGAAAGGGAGCCTTCCGAATACCGATTTCAGAATTCAATTTTGGAAGGGAGCCTTCCGAATTCCTATTTCAGAATTCTGTTATGAAATTTTTCAGTCCGATACATCCATGTGCTGACGTAGCGCGTGTTTTGTCTTCCGAATAAAAGCCTATGGGAACATTTAGAAGTCGCGTTGTAATTTTTCAATAAAAAATATCAATGTAAACCAATAACTATAAATATCGCTCATAGTTTCCCATGTTAAAACAAAGAGATATAAATGAAAATGAGCACAACTCAATTAAAGGGATACGATCACCAAAAAATTATGTGATATTTCAAATTTCCGCTGCCCTTCGCACTCTCATTTGAGCGTGCTATTTTCACTCATTGTCAGCGGGTTTGTGTGCCCTGCAAAATAGCACGTGAGAATGAGAGTTATGAATCGCAGGGCAGACGCGGCCTTTAAGGCGTCAATGTCGTCGTGCATCTCCCTGCCGTTCATTCCGATCCCGAGACGTGGCCAGAGCCGCGCGTCTTCCTGCCGGATCGGTGCTGGCGTATTTTTTGTTCAGAATTTATAATAATTTTTTATGAGCTCTTATTCGTTTCAGTCCTTTTTATATAAAAATATAAGAAAATAGTAGTCTAATTATTTGTGGAGCTCTCTTACAAAGGTCCGAAATTGAATTCTAATAGAAACATGTTTCAATTATTTGAGCTCTTTTAGAAGGTCACAAAAACATAGAATTCTCTTTAGTTTCCTTGGCGAGAAGGTAGCTGCGAGCTCGTATGGCTACATGCCTTTCGGCATTGGACCAAGGAATTGCGTGGGCGCAAGATTCGCCGAAATGGAGTTTAAGACGGTGCTCACTGGTGTACTTCGGGCCTTCCGACTCGAGCTGGATCCGGAAGAGGTGGTGGCTTTTGAGATTTAGACTCGTCAGATGAGGTAGCTTTTGTGATTTAGACTCATTCAGATAAGGTGGCTTTTGAGTTTTAGACTCATTCAGATGAGGTGGTTTATGAGATTTAGACTCATTCAGGTTGCTGCGTTAATCTTGACGCGGTTTTTTTTTTGGATTCATAGTACATATCTGATGAGTTTTGTTTAAGACGACCAGAGACATTATTACGAGTCATAATATCTTTGTCCCTTCTGAGTAATGAGTTAATTTTTAATTTTTAAGAATCAATGAATGCAATTGAAAAAATTCAAGTTAGAATCGATAGAATTAACCCCGCCCCTTTCGTTTTTCAATCGATAAATTTTGCAGCCCGAATTGCGCACGAACTTGACGAGTGCAGCGCAGCTGCCGCACAATAATCGTCTCTCACTTCGACTCATTGAGCGCTAGAAGTCTTACTTTGGCTTTCTTTTCGCTGAATCTTAATCTACCCTGCTTTTATCTGCAATTTACTCATTTATGTATGTACTCAAAGAGGTACTCGTTATGATTTTTTTCTTTTCGCACATTTTATTATGAGGTTCGTTGGTGGTGCATAGATACAATTCCCTTGCTGTGAAACGCAATAGAGCACATATGTACGTAATTGCGAGAAAAAAATGCCATTATCCCACAAAAAAAAAGAAAAAAATTACATAGCAATTTGTCTATCAATCGCAGCGGATTCAGTCGACGATTGACGCTGGTGGCCGATGAGAAGTGCTTGGTTATGGTCACTAAAACGAAGATACAGGCATCCTTATCACTCCTGGATATGCCCCGATACCGTATTCTCTCTATCAGTACGACCCCATGCTATATGTAGAACTGCTTCATCTTATATGACGTATTGAAATGTTAATTTTATGCACGATAAATAAATAAATAAATATACTATTTATTTATCCACTAATAGAACACACTATAAAATCGAACGAGTTATTGTACTAACAGAGCAAATAAGTCAAAGTCGTACGTCGATCTTTGGCAGTAAAATTGCACGGTCTTTGTCGTATCCTGTAAATTGGGAATGCTTTCGAAGGTTTTTTAAAATATATATTACATTTTCTCTCTTGAAAGGGCAACAATGACCAATGAGCAAAGGTGAAACTGACAAGACGTGTAACAACGTTTAGGTGACCGCGACTGTGTCAGTTCTGTTTTCCAGCGCTTTTCTTGCCTTTTAAACATGTATGTACATACTATCTCGCTCTCTCGATCTTTCTCCTCACTTTACGCCTCCTGTTGTGAGTTGTGCGAGCTAGAGTGTTCCAGCCGGTCAATCAATGTTCGTGAACAGAAGGAGAAGATGTGATATGCGAGAGAAAAAGGGAACGATGGAGAGCAATGAGAGTAAGAGAGATGTAGAGAAAGAGAGAGAGAGAGAGAGAGTTAGTAAAAGAAAGAGAGAGAGAGAGAGAGAGAGAGAGAGAGAGAGAAAGCGTCCCAGACTACATGCATATTCCAATGGCTTGTATAGTCGGGTTTATATCCATTTCGTGAAAAATATTCTTAAAATTTTGCGCTTTATTTAACTGTTTGACTTTCTTACAACAAATAATATGTACATACCATTTCGTAAACTACTTTTTTCAATGTTTTCTTCCTTTTTTTGAGCGCATGTTACCACCAGCAACGATCAGAATGTACTCCAAATATGATTATGTTCTCAGATAAGGAAGTTAAATTTTTGGTAAAAAAATTTTTTTTTTGTTTTAATCTTGTCAGCAACTGAATTAACGTGTGGCACATCGAGTGAAATTCCCCAAAAAGATATCTTTGTCTTCTTCTTTTTCTTCTTCTTCCTTTGGTTTTTTTTTGAGAGAGCAAAAGTAATTTTTGCTGGGTCATTCGTTAATGACAAATCTATGATTAACAACAACGAAATAAAGACGGTGATGTTGAAATAATTCAGACACAAAATGTTTCAATTCAAAAATAAAACAAATATACATATTTTGCGCTTTTTATTGTATATTTAAAAACATTATTCCTTGAGCGCAGTTTAATCGTTGACATGCTTCTGCTAATATGACGAGAAAAGATGAAATAGATAAGAATACGCAGACTACCTGGAACAAAGCATCGATAAGCATCGCATTCTCTCTCTTTTCTTTTCTCTGCCGCTCTCTCTCGCTCTTGCTCTCTCTCTTTCTCCTTCTCTCTCTCTCTTTCTTTACTCTCTCTCGTTCTGCCGCTCTTCTCTCATTTTCTCTTTCTATCTACCTCTCTCTCTCTTTCTCTCCTGAACTCTAGCTCTTTTTCTATTTTCTCTCTCTCTCGCTCTTAAAACGCCCTTCTCGCATTCGGTTAAACGTCATAATTTGCAAATCATCATTTCTGTTCACTTTGCTCGTTCAGAGCATAGTTTGTTAACAAGAAAGATTTGTATAACTATTATTTTCCTTCTTCTCAGCAATTCTCCATTTTTTCTGCAAAACAAACTTATCTTTGTCATTTTTATATGTGCAAAGATAAAAAGGTATAGGATATGTATCTGTAATTTTTTCTTAAAGTTTTTTTTATTATTATTTTACTCTTCATTATTATCATGTCCAAATCAAAGAATAATCAACCGTAATCACGTTGAATTTTCCTAATTACATATGTATTGTGGTCGGCAATCACAATTGCGATCTCGACCTTGTGTCTCAGACAAAAATGCGCGAATTCAAAAGTGAGTTTTTATAGCTTCTTTAAAAGGGGCATCATGGGCCCACTTCTCTACTCTCTACTACTCCTTCTGCTGCTGCTGCCCTCTGCTCTCCTTGCCGCGCCTACGGTTGACCTCATAACTCAACAGCTGCCTGGACTGAAGGAGACGCCCAACTTCAGGCAATTCGCCGGCTATCTCGATATAGGCGAGACGAAGCAGCTATACTATTGGTAGGCTAATCTCTCTCTCTCTACCGTTCTCTCTTTCTTTCTACACATTTATCTCTCTTTCTCTCTCTCTCTCTTTCAATCATTTATTTCCCCAAGTTAGAACATTCCATCCAATTTACCTCAAAACCAGCAACATTGTTCAAGAAAGACTCCGCCGGTTTTGACATGCCTTCAGATTATTTATATAAAATTTATAGAAGCATTTCGTTCTGTAAAGGGAATCGATGGCTCCAAAAAGATTAAGCAAAGGCTGATTTGATAGTGGGGAATGGTGATTCCTGTGGACTCGTCTCTTTCTCTATCTCTCTCACTCCCTTTCTCTCTCTCACTCTCTCTCTCTCTCCATATTTCCCTGTTGAAAAGCGTTAGCGAATAAAGTTCAAATTTCACGCCAGGTACGTTGAGTCCCAAGGGGATCCGAAGAGCGACCCTGTGCTTCTCTGGCTCAATGGCGGGCCTGGCTGCTCCTCACTCCAGGCGCGTTTTGTTAATCTTTCATCTTTTTTTTATTGATCTCAACGTGGATTAATTAATGTGTTTGTGAAATAAATATATTTAAAAAATAGAATTATAAACAAAAATACTTTAATCTTAGTCCACCATAACCCTATAACCCCATAATCACATTCTCCGCTTTCAGGGTCTCCTTCTTGAGCTCGGACCATTCCGCGTCGCAGATCACGGCGCGACGGTCACGATAAATCCACTCTCATGGAACAGGGTATTTTTTATTATTATTGCTTGAGACTACTAATTGGCGAGAGAAAGGCACTACCGCCGCCTCCCTCCTATTCATTTTCTGTTGTTCCACTTCCGTATTCTGATGGTTTGTAGTTCCCTCCTATTACCGTAGCCTGATTATATTAAATTCTTACCGTATTTTGACTCGTGTTCCACACCTACCGTAACCCGATTATAATCTATGCCTACCGCAACCCGATTATAATCTATGCCTACCGTAACCCGATTATAATCTACGCCTACCGTTACCTGACTATAATCTATGCCTACCGTAACCCTTCGCTAAGCTCTACAGTATGCCTCGATCATCTTCCTGGACACGCCGGCGGGCGTGGGCTTCTCGTTGCGCGGTGACGGCCGCGCCAACTACACCGACGACGAAGTGGCCGCGGATAACAAGCGTGCGCTCACGGCGTGGTTCGAAGAGTTCCCTGAAAGGTCAATATCAATAACGTAACTATTAAGAATGATTAGGTAATTAATTGGAAAGTAGAAAATTAATCAGTTGAATTATTAATAAATTTAGTTACTCATAAAATGATTATTTATTTAATTAAAGCGAAAATAGAAAAAAAAACTAAATATTCACACTATGTTCATATGTGCTTCTAATACGCAGCAGGTTATATATAATTTGCTTCTTCAAGCGCTCATTGTTTAGCAGGTCGCGCAGATTATATAATGTAATTCAGATAAACATTTCCAACTATGATAAATAACTAGAAAAAAATTTATAAGATTCATATTATATGTATATTAAACCATTTCCATAATATAATGCAAATAATCTATCAATAATTCTAACTCTATATTATCAGAATAATAGAATAATTCTATAATATACTAATAAAAAATAATTCTTCAGTATACTAATTGTTAGTACAGTTCTATAATACACAAAGAATAGAATTAGTCTGTAATAAACAAATTATATAATTTGTAAACATTATCTGGCTCGAAATGTGTTATTCGTATTCACACGAATTATTTCTTCGAATACGAAGACTTCCATTCAGACGCGCGAATGACTTTTACATCGCGGGCGAATCGTACGCCGGCACGTATATTCCGATGCTCGCAAAGCTGCTCGCGGACGACCCTGAAAAGTTTCCGACCTTCAAGGTTTCTTATTCGAATTAATTTTAATGATGAAAAAGTTGTTTTTTTTATCCTTCAATATGTAATTCTTTTTAAGGGAATGTTCGTCGGGAACGGCTGCGTAAATGACAAGCTCCTGTTCAACAGCGGCATCCAATATGCATACTATCACGGGCTCATTGATGAGACGTCAGCATGCGTATTTTTTTGTTTATTTATTTATTTATTACTTTTTCAAATTACATACATATTTGTCTTTGTTTTTTCTTTTATTTTCACTTTCTCTTTTTTTTAAATACATAATCGTTTAAAATATCTTTTATGATAATTAGTACATTTTACGATTAGTTTTCATTTTTTTTAAACAATTTTAGTGATAAAAATGAAGACTCTTGCCAGAATTTTATAAAATGAATATATAGGATGTATTCGAATGCATTCAAAAAGTGCTGCGCCGGAACATCTGCTGCCGAGTGCGATTTCTACTCAATGTCACTAGACAAGACGAATCCGTGCCACGAAACGGTGGGCACCCAATTTCCGCCGATCCACCCCTTCCACCTTACCCAGACATGCATGTATGTAGGTAACTAATTAGACCCCGGCCCTCTTACATAAATGTACGCACCCCACGAAAATGTTTACAATTTCCCCTAAAATTAGTGGACGCATAATTGACGTATTATTAATAAAGAGGGAGATATTATTTGAACTTTGTTTAACATATGCACTCTTCTTCTTCTTTTCCAGGCAAACAACCTCGACATGGCCAAGTACGACGCCCGTCTCGATCCCTACTTCTTGTATTTTACGTGTTATCTTGATGAAGCTCCTGTCGGAGTGAGTCCAAATATGTACATATTTCCTTTCATTTGGGAAATGAAAGAAAAAAAATTTGAATTGTATTCTTTTCCAGCGTTTAAGAGCAATATTGATTGCATAGTAGTTGCATTTCTCGTTAAAAAAAGTTCATATTTTCAGGCTGACTTCTCGGCGCCTTCCTCTGTTTCTTCGTCACAGCGTGAAACTATGCTTAAACATGTGCATCGACACAATCCCAACTTCAGCAAGAAGCATATCGTGTCCGCCGTGAGTTTTAGTATATGTTCAATTTCCTTTTCACCTTCTCACCTTAGCATCTCTCCAATCACTAACTCCATAGCTTCGTTACCTTTGTCTGCTTCGCATTCTCTCTCTTTCTCTCTCTCTCTCTCTCTCGCTAATCGCTCCCTTTCTCTATCTCTTGTTCTCTTGCTCTATTCTAGCTCGCTTTTTCAATCTCTCGCTGCCTTCCGCTCTCTCTCCCTCTCTCCCTCTCTCTCATTCTCTCTCTCTCTCTCTCTCTCTCTCTCTCTCTCTCTCTTTGTCTACTATCTCTAGGCCGAGCCAGCTTGCTCGCATCACAACGACTTTGTCGAATGGCTTGCGCGGGAAGACGTGCGCCTCGCCCTCCATGTTCCCGCCACCGTGCCACCGTACCAGAGCTGCAGGTGGGCCTGGGCCAGGGTTTGCTTCGTGGGCAGGGACCGGGGCCGGGGTTAACACCGGGGGCCTGTTCATGGATCGGGGTTTATATCGGGGCCAGGCCTGGAAATTTTTGACCCCGACCACATCTACATGTGAGCGCCGTTTAACAATCATCACCAGACTACAACAATAAACACACGCTAAATAGATCCTAATAATATGTTTGATGCTGACAAATAAATATGCAACTAACAATAAATAATAGAGAGAAAGGGATACGACTATTGCAAATTTAAGGAGCACGAAACCAATTTGAATTTTCCTGACAAAGGTTGTTGCGTCCCTCTGATTCACATGCTCCACCGCCCTTGTGTCAGGCAAAACCGCGCGAATTCACGCATGAGTTTCTGGCTCCTTTAATGACGGACACATAAATTTCGACCATTACCAATGATCTTCGACCAGCGATGTAAAAATTAGACAAGATGTTCTACACTCCTATAAGTTACATTCTTTTTTTGCTTCTAATTCATAAGCTACAACGTTAGCGATCCGACTACTTTTCGCGCAACTTTCATACTTTCAACACGAGACAAAACCACCGGGTTCTTCCTATTTAAAAATAGGGCCATTCTATTTTACAAAGAGTCGCGATAATATATAATAAAATATATAAACAGCATAAATATTTAAAAAAAAAAATTTATGAATTAATAAACACATTAAAAACCAATTATTCTCAGCCAAGCGATCGAAGACCAGTACATCACGCAGTACACGGACATGAGCGACTTTGTGAAGTACGTCGTGAAGAAGAAGAAGAAGGTAATTACTTTTCTTCTCTTCTCTCCCTTACCTATACTTTCCCACTTCTCTCTCTCTCTCTCTCTCTCTCTCTCTCTTTCTGCCTCTCTCTCTCTCTCGAGCTCTTTCCCTCTCCGTCTTTCTCTCTCTCTCTCACCAAATTCTTTTTCTTCTTATTCTGCTTCCTTTTCTTTCTTACACCATCCTCTTTGCGATTTTTTAATGCTTATCATTTGCAGCCATACTAACTTTATATTGCTTACAATAAGGTTAGGAAAAGCTTCTAATTATAAGCAAGTGGTTCGCACGATCAAGCCTAATCTATTTGCATTTTCCGGACTATTACAGTCGTATATCTCTTAATCACATACTTTCTATAATCATACATATAATCACATTCACGTCCTTATGACAGGAAAAAGGCGCGAATTCAAACGTGAATTTTTATGGGCTCCTTTAAGGTGATGTTCTTCAATGGGGACGTCGACTCGATCTGCAATGTCGCGCACAACTCTCAGTTTTTCGCTCAACTCGGTCTACCGCTGCTCGCGGCGGCCGTGCCATGGACGAATGCGAAGGAGAAGCCGGCGACCGCCGGCATGCTCACTCGATACGAGGGTACGGTAGACACACTAAAATATGAGGGTACGGTAGGCACACTAAAATATGAGGGTACGGTAGACACACTAAAATATGAGGGTACGGTAGACACACTAAAATATGAGGGTACGATAGACACACTAATACTCCATCAGTGAGAAGTATACATGCAAATTGAAAGGAGTGTGACCACTGAAAAATTATTAGATATTTCAAATTGCTGCTGCCCTTGGCACTCTCATTCTCTCTCTCTCACTCTCTCTCTCACTCACTCTCTCTCTTTCTCTCTCTCTCTCTGTCTCTTTTTCTCTCTTTCTCTCTCTCTCTGTCTCTTTTTCTCTCTTTCTCTCTCTCTTTCTCTTTCTCTCTCTCTCTCTCTCTCTCTCTCTCTCTCTCTCTCTTTCCCTCACAGGACTCGACTTCCTCACCGTCCGAGGAGCCGGCCACTTTTCGTCTTCGGACAACGAGAAGCCGCGCGAGTCTCTCCAGATGTTCTACAACTTCGTCAATGGTGAGAGAGTGGAACAGCGAGAGAGAGAGAGAGTGATAGGCAGAGAGAGAGAGAGAGAGAAAGAGAGTGTGTGAGTGTGAGAGGGAAAGGGAGATGGAGAGCGCGAGAGAGTGAGTGAGTGAAAAAAGGGAGATGGGAGACATAGCAGGGAAAGGGAGGGAGAAAAAGGGAGACAAAGCGAGAAAAAGAGACCAGGAAAGAGAATTGGAGCGAAGTAGCTGTGATGTCTCATTGGAAAGTAAAAAGGGTAGGACCGTCTTGTGCTAGACATTGCCAAGCACAAGATTGCCAGACTCTTTGTTACTCCCGTCTCTCCAGGTCGTAACTACAGCGAGTCACTTCCTGCAGTCGAAAGATCAACATCAGACTCAACTATGACTGGCACCACCACCATCTCGGCACAAGCCACAACTTCGGCTGCTGTAGTAAATGGCGCAAGTGTCATTGCACTATTGGTGGCTTTCATCCATCGTATTGTTACTTGCGTATAGTACGGACAGTACTGGTAAAGCTTCATACATATGTATGTATGTAATATATGAATTTCGCAGTTATTTTGTTGAATAGGCTTATATAGGCTTAAATAAATGTCTTGCACTGAATTTTTTTATTACGAGTCTCGTCATACAAATTGTTCTTTGAGGCCTCTCAAAGTTACATACAAAGCGCAAGAGAGTCAATGGTTCTCGGAAGTGAAAAAGACAGGGGTGTGGAAAATATGTTCTTTTGGAAGCCATGTGCAGTCAGTCGGCGACCTTTTTAAATACATACATACATACATATGTTTGCAAGTACGACTTCACTTGGCTATAGCCAGCAACTTGTCCATTTTCACTGTTTCGCACTCTAATTGGAACAATTTCAAGAGCGCTAAAGTGAGAGCTAGTTGGCTTCGCAAACGTATGTACATATGTACAGCAACAACAAAGTAGTCTCCATAATCGAAAGCAAAGACGTGCCGCCAAAGGCTTTTGCTAGCTAAAAAAGTTAATTTTGGAAAGCTAACGTAGACTCACATCAAATATTTTGGTTGTCCTGATTCGCGGCTTTTTGAGAGTTCGTCCGGAAGAGTCGGCGCATGATTGCTGTGTGATGGAATGTTGGCGAGAAGTACATGGCAGGAGGACATAAGAAGGGCCATGCGGCGGAGACGCGTGGTTCGAAGAAACGCGAGATGCAACACTTTATTGATGGCGAACGACGGCACACGCAGCAACTGTAGTGAAAAGAAGGAGAGTACGAGCAAGAATCAGAGAGAGAGAGAGAGAGAACGAGAGAGAGCGAGAGAGAGACCGAGAGAGAGAGATAGAGAGAGACAAAGTGATTCTACATTTATTTATATATTTATTTATTTATTTCTTTATTTATTCATACATCAAATTTAATGATGCGTTACAACAACAGTTTACAGTGATGTATCCGATTAAAAGTGTTTCCGATAGAAACAATGAGAATAATAATAATGATAATGGGGAGTGATGGCAAAGGGATACTGATCCTCCAAGTCTCCTACATGAGAGAAAAAATTGAACATGAAACAAGTTGGATATGTGCAACTGGAAAAAAAAACACGAGAGAAAAGGTAATTAAATATGTATATATGAATAGATCACATGGAAACCTTGGCTTGGTAAGCTGTGCTCAATCATCGCCATTGGTCAGACTTTCTTTGACTAAATCGCCCCAGTGTGCTCATCGATCGCCCTCTTCCATATGATAGACCCCCGTTCATTCCATTGACATTTAGGCACGATACGCAAATAAACAGTACGTCGGCGCGTGCATACATATTGATGTACATACATATGTACATAGTATATGCACATATATGTATGCTCTCCCCCCCCCCCCCACCTCTCCCATTACACTCTAATCCTCTTCACCCTTCAAACTCGTTAACAAGCTTTTTGCCATAGAAGCCGTTCATCTAACTAAGTAAAACACATTTTTGAACGGCAATACAATTCTATTTTTCTTGTTCTTTTATGCAATAATAATTACTTGTGTCTGTGCACCTTATTTTCTATTCAAAGATCTCGTATGACAACAATGATGTGGTCAGCTGAGCGACTTGTTTCGAGAAGCTCGCACCACGTGGCTTCTTGAGTTACGCCACAGTGAAGCCACAATCGTAACCTCTTCTTCCACGAAACCTCTCTCCCCTTCTCTCCTTTTCTCTCTCTCTCACACTCCTCTCTCTCAATCTTTCACTCTCACTCTCTCTCTCTCTTTCCTGCTCCCACCATCTTCCCATTTTGTGCCCTACAAATTCACCGCCCTCTTGCTCTTATCCTCCCTGTCTCCTCTCGTCACCAACAGCAACAAAGTTGCTTCCCGGAAATTCTTTCTTGTTCAACAACAGTGGGCATCTGGGAAAAAAACGTGAATTTTTAAGCAGGTCGTCTGCTGCTTGAGGTGGGTCGTCTTTGTTGTGTCAAAGAGATTTCGGCAAACTTTTCCCATTCTTTTTTCTTCTTCTGTGCTATTTGATATCTTACAATTAGTTATTGCTAATTAAGTACTAATTAAATATTTTACATTTAATATTTGTACTATATACATATATTTTGTAATTATAGGTTTATTCAGTTAATGTGCCGAAGAAATGAGCAATAGTCTACAATACTTGTGCTACTTTGCCGCACTCTGCGCGCCGATTTTGGGTGAGCTCCATTAAACGATTATTTTACTTTTTCATAGGAAATCTTTTTAATACTATCTATGTATATATATATATGTATATATATATATATATATATATATATATATGTATATATATATATATATATATATATATGTATATATATATATATATATATATATATATATTTATGATTATTTATACAGTTTTTCTCCCCGGAAAGATTCCGTTCAGTTATGTATATTAAATTACAAACGCCGCGTTTTCAAGGTCGAAACTAACTACTTTTTCCAATCGACCTGAAACTTTGCGCTTACACTGGGCAGAGGCCGATAAGCCATCATAGCCCTAGGACCGGAGAGCCTAGGAGAGCCCACCGCCAGGAAACTCTATGTAGCATAAGAAGTGAAGTTCTCCTGTTAATGTAGGCCAGCAAGACTGCGTGAACGGGCCGTACGTCGACCCCGACACCATCTCCGACTGCAACGTCGACTCGTGCGCCGATTGCTCGCCAACAGCTGACTGCTACGGGGACGGTGTCCTCACGTACTCGGATGACGGCGAGACGTGCGTCGTCACGTGCACCACGGGCAGACTCACGTACAACACAGTTAGAATTCATAGCAATTAAAAAAAATAAGCAGTCCATTAAATGAGGGCGATTACCGAAACATTATGTGATATTTCAAATTGCCTTCGCACTCTCATTCGCGCCTGCTATTTTCACTCAGCAGGTTTGTGCGACCTGCGAAATAGCACGCGAGAATGAGAATGAGGAATCACAGGACTGACGCGGCAATTCGAATATGCATTAAAACAATTTTCGGTGATCGCCCTCCTTTATAGCACACTAATGAGCCTAATGAGCTGAATGAGCTTAAGCAAACTAGTCAGCTTAAAGATGGTCGCCGGCTAATAAATAGTGTCATGTTTTTTTTGTCAGGTTTTGCTAGAAACATCGATTGCAAATGTCCCGAAGCCATAAAAATCCGTCTGCCCTTACATGAGAGAATTATTAGAATTCTCTACTCCTCACATATGTACTTTGAATGAAACACCAAAGATCGACGACTCCTTTGAGTTGACCAATGAGTGCCGAGTACCATCGTGACAACCACAAAGGAACAATTCATGTAAAAAAAAAATAAGGACAATGCTAAAATGCGTTGTGATAAGGGCGAACGGGCAAGAATTCGAGGACTGTACAGGGTGATGACAATCTCTGGCGCGTCCTGCCGGGAAACGTCGCAGTTGGCTTTAACGACCGTTTCGAGACCTTCTACTTTTGCACGGACACCGATCAATCCGAGTCGTATGCGTACTGGTTCACGTGCACAGACGGTTCGTGGTATTATGCTTGACTATGTTGTTAAAAGGAGGCAGAAACTCAACAGTAAATTGTTTTTTGAATTTTTCTGGCCGTATCCTTGACAAGTGTAAAGGAAGCAAGAAAGTCAATCGCAATTGGTCTTTGAATTTTTTTTGACATTGACACTCTAACGCGTGCTCTCTTGATTTTCTCTCAAAAAAAGAAGCGAGATCAATCTTTAAATAACATTACATAAATGTCGCATCTACAAATGTTCGCATGTTCAGAAGGAGGAAGCTACGAAATGGACCAAAATATCATCGACGGCTGCATGGGAAGTTTGTACCCTTTTCTTATCTGATGCAGCGAAAATGTGCAATCATGAATACGGATTTTATTTAATTACAGCAAAGCAATCCAATAGTAATCTCTAACAATTAGTTTAGAATTATATCATTCAGTAACGACTACAACTACGACTACAACTACTACCACCACTGCCATGACGACCACTACAACCACGGAGCCCGAAACCACGACAACGGAAGAATCAACGACAACGGAATTGGCATCAACGGATTCTTCTACCGTAGCGGAATTGTCATCAACGGATTCGACGACAACCAACACCGAGACAACCACGGAAGTGCCAACAGCATCTTCTGACCTCTCAACAACTTCATCAGCTTTCACTTCAACATCTACTACGGGCCCGTCAACGACTTCCACAAGCTCATCCCCATACTGCGGACCGTATAAGCTTGCGAATGGCTCGTACGCGCCAAGCAGGTTCGGAGAAGGAAAAAGGATACCGAAGCTACTTTTAGACACATTAATCACATTAATTATATCAAATTACTCAGAGTGTTACTGTTTAAAGTCTATAATGTTGTAGAGCAAGCTCTTTAATTTCTCAACCTGCAATGTCTTACTTCCTATCAATGCTCTCGTTTCTTTAGATGTCAGGTGGTCGACACACTCGCGGTCTGCTCTGAAGCTAATGGCATCGAGACGTGCACGTGTTCAGCCAACTACACGGGCTCCTCTTGTGGCGTTGGTCGGAGCAACATCTTTTCTTATATCATTTTAATGGCATTAAAGAACCAAAGCAATATAATATAAATTATGTAATTTATGCACGATGATTAATATTAGTTACATTTTTACGCTTCTGAATTATAGCATCAATGATTCGTAGTCTAATCTAAAGGAGCATGAAACTCTCCTGTAATCGATTTGAATTTCATCGACTATTCTAATCGCGTTTCTTTAAATCACATGCTTTTCATGAGTTTAATAGTGAGTTTTGGCTCGTTTAAGAGTCTCTCTTCTTATCTTTCTCTCAACTTCAGCCACGGCCTCGATGGAATCGCTTTTAAACATGTTCGGCAATGAGACAACGCAGCAACTTCTAAAAGTATGATCAATTTATTAAAGGGAAAATAATTAATAAAACGCTCTCAAAGAAAAGTAATAGATTAAAATATCTGTGTTTAAAGCAAACTATTAGTAATGGCCAATCACCAGGTGCTTGACGAGGGTCGCGATTCTCCGGCCGTCTTCACCTCTTCCCTTCCTGCACTCCTCAGCTTCGTCTCCGATGCTGAACGACCGGCGCTGAGCTGGAGCCTCGAGGACATGCTCATTGAAGCCACCTTTGCGAATTGGCCACTCACGCTGACGTAATGAGTATTCTAAATTAATATCATGTTTAGGGTAACGAGTTGGGTAGGTCAAAGACCACTAGTTAGCTACTCTTTATATCAGTTCGGGTTCCGAGCAAGGAGTTACGCAGGAACTTCCGTCCAGGATTTTACAAGTTCAAAAATCTTTAATTAACCGAGTACATACTAAATACAATTAACAAAAATACATAAATGCATAAATATGTATATGAACTTTAAGTAGCGAATTTAGTGAGGCTTTCCGCATGCGCCACGATCCTTCGCTCGGGAACTGCTTCGTTTTCAACGATCGCCTGCAGAACTACACTTATAAACAGAGCATACCCGGCGAGGATGGAGGTAATATAGCTTTTTTTAACATTTATATTGTTCTTCTTTACTCAGGCTTTCGTGTGGTTGTCGATGCACAACTCTGGGAGCAAGCGGCGTGGTCCGAGGCATCGGGCATCAATGTATATATTCTCGATGGTTAGGAGAGAGAGATGCAAGTAGTGAAAAGCAAAAAGATTAAATATAAGATTTGACGAAACGATGTGACGCTGTTCCAGCGGCGATTGGAGTGTTTGCTGAGAGCAATCGCATTGTGCTTCGTCCCGGAACGCAAAGTATCGCTCGGATGCGAAAGTTACGCTAAACTCCGTCCAATATACATACTTATTCTTTATTTTCATTCTTTTCATTGCATCAACGCACACACAAACACTAAGAATGTCCAGTGCGGAAGTGCAGTCACGTATTTTAATATATATTTTACAATTGTTATAACCAATTAGTTTTCTTTAGATCACTTTTGACAAGAGCTCCTCGTCCACGAAGGAGTGTATTGACGCCAAGTCGGAAGTCCGTTCGTTCTACTTTGACGGCGAGTATTCCGTGGATGTCAGCGTAATTTCCACTCTCTTCGATTGAGGACGATCTAAATGTTTATTTACTGCCCAACAGCATGGCCCAATAGCATGACGCCAACAGCATGACCGAATAGCATGGAAGCCGACCACCTCCGCGCGAGGACTCCCCACTCGACCAACAGCATGGCCCAATAGCATGGCCAATAGCATGGCCCAATAGCATGGCTAATAGCATGGCCCAATAGCATGGCCAATAGCATGCCCAACAGCATGGCCCAATAGCATGGCCAATTGCATGGCCCAATAGCATGGCATAATAGCATGGCCCAATAGCATGACCCAATTGCATGGCCCAATAGCATGGTCAATTGCATGGCCAAAAGCATGGCCCTATAGCATGGCCAATAGCATGGCCCAATAGCATGGCCCAATAGCATGGCCAATAGCATGGCCCAATAGCATGGTCCAATAGCATGGCCCAATAGCATGGCCCAATAGCATGGCCCAATAGCATGGTCAATTGCATGGCCAATAGCATGGCCAATAGCATGGCCCAATAGCATGGCCAATAGCATGACCAATAGCATGGCCAATAGCATGTCCCAATAGCATGGCCAATAGCATGGCCCTATAGCATAGCCCTATATCGATTGAAATTTGTCTCCCTGTAGGGCAAAGATTGTCAGCAGCACCACACGGCGCATTACCATGCAGCTGTGTGGTCTAGTTGCGTCACACTTTGCTAGGCTTCGAATACTCATGTGGACAGAAAAGCTGTGCAAGTATTTGTTAGACTGTGATGACATCGAGAAATTGGCGGGCCAGCTTGCGTTGTTCACAGTGTGACAAGAACGCTAATGTCGCGAACAAGCATACCGAACATGTTCCAAACATTCGACAGATTGTTTCGAATGCATATGTATGTTCATGCAATAAGCCGCGTGATGATGAAGAATGATGAGAGTAGAATGGGAAGGGAAATGATGAGAGTAGGCCATGCTATTGGCCATGCTATAGGGCAATGATATTGGGCCATGCTATTGGCCATGCAATTGACCATGCTATTGGGCCATGCTATTGGGTCATGCTATTGGGCCATGCTATTGGGTCATGCTATTGGGCCATGCTATTGGCCATCCAATTGACCATGCTATTGGGCCATGCTATTGGCCATCCAATTGACCATGCTATTGGGCCATGCTATTTGGTCATGCTATTGGGCCATGCTATTGGCCATGCTATTGGGCCATGCTATTGGGCCATGCTATTGGCCATGCTATAGGGCCATGCTTTTGGCCATGCAATTGACCATGCTATTGGGCCATGCAATTGGGTCATGCTATTGGGCCATGCTATTATGCCATGCTATTGGGCCATGCAATTGGCCATGCTATTGGGCCATGCTATTGGTCATGCTATTGGCCATGCTATTGGGCCATGCTATTGGCCATGCTATTGGGCCATGCTATTGGCCATGCTATTGGGCCATGCTATTGGCCATGCTATTGGGCCATGCTATTGGCCATGCTATTGGGCCATGCTGTTGGTCGAGTGGGGAGTCCTCGCGCGGAGGTGGTCGGCTTCCATGCTATTCGGTCATGCTGTTGGCGTCATGCTATTGGGCCATGCTATTGGGCATGCTATTGGCCATCCAATTGACCATGCTATTGGGCCATGCTATTTGGTCATGCTATTGGGCCATGCTATTGGCCATGCTATTGGGCCATGCTAGTGGGCAATGCTATTGGGCAATGCTATAGGGCCATGCTATTGGCCATGCAATTGACCATGCTATTGGGTCATGCTATTGGGCCATGCTATTGGGTCATGCTATTGGGCCATGCTATTGGCCATCCAATTGACCATGCTATTGGGCCATGCTATTTGGTCATGCTATTGGGCCATGCTATTGGCCATGCTATTGGGCAATGCTATTGGGCAATGCTATAGGGCCATGCTATTGGCCATGCAATTGACCATGCTATTTGGTCATGCTATTGGGCCATGCTATTGGCCATGCTATTGGGCCATGCTATTGGCCATGCTATTGGGCAATGCTATTGGGCAATGCTATAGGGCCATGCTATTGGCCATGCAATTGACCATGCTATTTGGTCATGCTATTGGGCCATGCTATTGGCCATGCTATTGGGACATGCTATTGGCCATGCTATTGGCCATGCTATTGGGCAATGCTATTGGGCAATACTTCCTGTCGGCTTGGGCTCGACGCTCAAGTGGTCACCATGCCACGTTGGCATTTTCCTCCCTCTTCGACTCCAATATATAATGTGATATAAAAGGGTTTTAGCTCGATGGGAAGGAAAATACCCCCGTGGGGAGCGGAGCCTTCGTGGATGGTGGGTTCCCGGTGAGAGCACTGCCAAACACTGGAGAGCCAGGGCGGCCGCCCGTTAGGCTAGAAAGTTTAAAATTGAGAGTGGTTCGAAGTAACAAAAATCACTCTGTGCAGAAAAATTGTCCGGGTGGACATGGCAATGGCCAATAGCATATCCCACTAGCATGGCCAAGAGCATGGCCCAATAGCATGGCCCAATAGCATGACCAATAGTATGTTGTTCCCCGCTCCCCCCCCCCAGTAATTCTGCCATTGTCTCCCCTGCGCTCTCGTCGTTGTAGTGGTAGCTGTCCAATAGCATGGCCCAATAGTCGATATTGAAATTTTTTTCCAATATGGTTTTAATCCTTGTGGAGGTGGTACGGATAATCTATATTATATATCCGTTACCCGCAGTGGTTCTTTTTCAATACCAAGCAAATTCGGATTCGCTTCTTTTCACTCTGTAGCCATTGACAGGGCTGCTACCGCTCGTGCTACCAGGACGGTGTTCGCACTGCCTGCGGCTGCATGGATGCGTCCTACGTGAGGAAGGAGGGCGTGCCGCCGTGCAACTTCAGTCAACGTTAGAAATCGATATTTTTGAAACCCTGGAAGTTACTTAAGAATTAGTGAAAAGTCTAAATTTTTATATTGCTTTACTTCTGCTATTTAAATATGTAGCTAGAGTACTCCCTAATCAATTCTTCGCTCGTTTCGCTATAGCCACTCGGAACAACTCGATCCGTAGCTCCTGGATCGTAGCCGTTACTGTAACTCCCTGTAATCAGCGTTGCTTCAGTTGCGTGTGTCTCACGTCTCCAAGAAGAACGCGGTGATCCGGCAAACTGGGCCGAGTGTTTCTGCCCGCAGCCATGCCACACAACACGATTTGACGCGGTCGCCTTTCAGACGAGCTACAGCATCCGAAGGGTAATATTTGCAGGTTTCTTTTCTTCGTGAGATTGAATATAAAAATGGATGATCTTTGGGGTAAGAAAAAATAGTTCTATTCTATTCAGAAAGAAAGCGCCTGTTTGCGTCGCTCGAATTCAACCATGGAAACTGGAACTGACAAAACCAACTGCACACAAAGCTCGGTAAAAAAATGAATTTCAGATTTTTGAAGGAATTAAATATCGGAAATAAATTTTTTTAACCTTTCAGAGTGAAGTTGTCATCTTCTTTGACACGCCCGTTACGCGAATTCAAATTGAACATCTAGCGGTCACTGTAAGTGTTCTTACTATACTTTAACATTTCGTTTCCATTATTATTTTCAACAATTTTCTTGATTGTTATTTCTATAATAATAATCATATAAAATATTTGTGAATAAAAAAAATCGCAGTTCTCTTCGCTGGTTGGTGCGCTCGGCGGACTCTCGGGCCTTTTCCTCGGGGCGTCGCTAATTTGCGTCCTCGAGCTCATGCTGCTCTTTGGCGGGGCACTCGTGTGCAAAGGCGCCACCAACTATCAGAATCCACGGCCGCCAGTAGCATGGTGAAAATAAAAGGAGATATTGTAGTATTCGTTAATGTCATTTGTACGAAATTGCCATGTGAATACAAACAATAAGCAGATTTTATGCATTTACATGACAAAACAGTGTGTATTGATCGAGTAATTCTATGTTTTGACTACATGCACCGTTGCGGTAAATCGCAAAACGAGAAGTACGTCTTCTCGCAAAAGTCTCTCAAGCTGTTCAACATTCAAGGAACCATCTTTCCTTCAATATTGGCTCTTTCTAATTAACATAGTAGATCTTAGTTGAACAGAGAAGGAGGAAGACCGAGCTCGGAAGAGGCCCGACCGCGAATCATACACTTTCTTACCTTTCACCGCGCATTCACACATCCATTTAAAGGAACCGTGCACTGAATGAAGCTACAGTAGCATATCATGACCATTTTGAACGCGCGCCCTCAAATATTTGGCCCTTCTGCGGGTTAGAGAGCTTATGAAATAGGAGAGTGGCTAACAGCTACCGTAAAAAATTTTGGCCCAGCCATATTTTGCGCGCTTCTAACTTTGTAGCAATTAGACAAAAATGGTTCAAACTTTCCAGAAGTATGTTTTAGACTGATGCTAATAGACATACGTTCATAAAACCATATGTTATATATTCAGTGAACTGCTCCTTTAATTTCACTGCGATTTAAGGGTATTATCAAAACACTAGTAAAAAGGAAATAATATAATAACAGTCCAAAAAGCAATGTTAGGAAATCATCAATACGTTTAGCACATGGAAGGACATTGTAGTAATGAAATTCACAATGTTATGATTTTGGTACAAGTTTAAAACGCTATATGAATATAGATGGCATTTCACATTATGGCGGCAAATTCAATTGTGGTTTTTGAGAAAGCTATAGTCGAAAACATGTGCAAAAATTTTTATCGATTGAAATTTGTCTCCCTGTAGGGCAAAGATTGTCAGCAGCACCACACGGCGCATTACCATGCAGCTGTGTGGTCTAGTTGCGTCACACTTTGCTAGGCTTCGAATACTCATGTGGACAGAAAAGCTGTGCAAGTATTTGTTAGACTGTGATGACATCGAGAAATTGGCGGGCCAGCTTGCGTTGTTCACAGTGTGACAAGAACGCCAATGTCGCGAACAAGCATACCGAACATGTTCCAAACATTCGACAGATTGTTTCGAATGCATATGTATGTTCATGCAATAAGCCGCGTGATGATGAAGAATGATGAGAGTAGAATGGGAAGGGAAATGATGAGAGTAGATGGGGATGACGTCGTCTTAAGGCTTCTATTGTTTTTCCCGTTAGAATTTCCTCCTCTTCACCCTTCAACGGCGCTAATCACCTTCTCGCCATCGAAGCCTTCTTAACGGAACATTTTAGAATGGCAATTCCTTTTTTTATTCTTATTTTAGCCCCATCTTTATTGTTTACAGATCGTGGGACAACGATAGTCTGGGTAGCTTGGCGATTTCCTGCCAGAAACTAGTTTGAAACATCGTGCTCTCTCATTCTCCTTCTCTCTCTATTCCCCCTCTCTCTTATTCATTCCATCTCCTCGTCAATCGCTAACTCCTTAGCTCTCTACTAGTCACTAATAGCAACAGTCTCTAGGTTGGTTCTCGGATATTCTTCATCATTCGAGCGTCTTCTTTTACAATAACAATAGACACTTGCAGGAAAAATAGAGCAAAAAGTTGATGCGGGTCGTCTTGTATCGGAGTGATTTCGGCAAACCTTTCCTCTTCCCTGTTTTGCTCTATGCTATCTGACATCATAACCGCACCCGTGCCCACCTTCGTGGTAACTTCGCATAATAACCAGGGCCGTCAAAGTCCACACCAAACGACGTGTCCTGCACTGAATTTACATGCTCTCATTCTCATGTTCCTTCCACGAAGTCCTCTGATTTCCAAGCTGACTTGGGAGAGCATTGGCAAGTCGAAATGCAAGAATGCAAACTGCAAGCTGGTCAGTGCTTGTGGTGAGCAGCTGGATCTCACTAGATGCTTTCAAGCAAAGGTTCAGTATGGTGGTAGAAGTGAACTGTCTACTTGATAGAAGAGCCACTGACATTGCTTCGCAAGGATATTATCTCATGGTAATGCTGGAGATGATCAGGCTAGAGAAGCTCGAATACCTGAAAAGTCTTTCTTTCCCTTCTTTCTTTCCTTCTTTCTTTCCTTTCTTTCTTTCCATTCTTTCATTCCTTTCTTTCTTTCCTTTCTTTCTTTCCATTCTTTCTTTCCTTTCTTTCTTTCCTTTCTTTCTTTCCATTCTTTCTTTCCTTTCTTTCTCTATTACTCCCTCCATCTCTCCATTTTGTTGTCCCATCTTCCACTCTTTAGCTCTTTTCCGCTCATTCTGTCGTCGTCAAAAACAGCAACGGTCGCTATGATGATTTCCCCATATTCTTCGTCATTCAAACTGCCTTCTTTTTCTGTAGAAAAAGATAAAAATTTTTAGACGAAAGTCAAAAAGTTGATGCGGGTCGTCTTTGTTGTGTCGAAGAGATTCCTGCAAACTTTTCCTCTTCTTATTTTCTCTCTAAGATAACAAAGGGAAAACTCCTAGCACGAAGACCCTGACGGATAAGTAAAAACTACAGTCTAAACAATCCACAGAAGTGATGCTACTGCCCTTCGCACTCTTTCTTTTTGTAATTAGGGAGCGGACGTGTTAAGCAAAAATAAGCCAATATTGGTTGCGCGCACCATAAAATCGCACTATTTGTTGTTCTTAAGATCATTTTTCATGTGGTCGCCTTTTTGTTCGTTTAAGGTTCCGAAGAAATGTGCAGCATTCTACAACAACTGCTCTACGTTGCCGCACTCTATTCTTCCGTTTTGGGTGAGTTCTATATTCTCGGGCGAATGTTTGGTAAACAATCCCATATAAGCATCTGACTCATGAAGTGTCCCGGGTGAAACCACCCCATTTTCAATGTACAGTATGCTAAGATTCTCTACGAGGCAAATTTTTGGAAGGCTGTCATTTGCATTTCGTAAAGTAAGTCTCTCGCCTATCTCACATTTGTGGTTCCTCAACTAGCTAGGGATCCGGCCTACTAATTGTAAGAAAAATTCGGACAATGTTAGTTGCGCTTATTGATGTACACTCTTCCAAGTGCACGAATCTCACTGCCGCGGCGTCCCTAATGTTTCCCTGTTGATATTGTCTTGAAAATGGTGGGAAGATCAAATTATCGCATTCTTCTAACAATAAGAGTTATAGTACGTGAGGGGTACAGAAATATAAAGTAATATCCAATTGCAATGTTAATTTTTTTGCACACAGTGATTTTTGTTACTTCGAACCTCTCGCAATTTTAAAGGTTCTAGCTGAATCTGATCAAATGAGACGAGAAAACGAAACATTATTTATTCGCCGGAGATCTCTTTTAAACGATTCGTTTATTTAATATAAAAAGACAATATATTATTGCTGTTTACATTGTCATAGGTTTTTAATTTCCCTCTTTTAAAGGAGTGCGATCACCGAAAAATTATGTGAAATTTCAAATTGCCGCGTCCCTTCGCACTCTCATTCGCACGTGCTATTTTCATGCAGCGGGTTTGTGCGACATGCGAAATATCACTCGAGAATGAGAATGAGGAATCACTGGACATGCGCGGCAATTCGAACCTGCATTAAATATTTTTCGGTGATCGCCCTTCTTTAAGGCCAGGGCTGCTCGAACGGACCATGGATCGACAACACAAATAATCAAGATTGCAACGTCGAGACATGCGGCGACTGCTCGACAACGCCCTGCGTCAACAATGTCGTCGTGCACTCGGATGACGGCGAGACGTGCATCGTCACGTGCTCAACTGGAAGACTCACGTGGAACAATGTTAGAATTATTAGCATGTAAAAAAGAACTATATTCTACTAAAACCCATTAATGAGTTTTAAGGAGGACGACCACCGAAAAATTATGTGAAATTTGCGACCTACGATAAGCCCTTGAGAATGAGAGTGACTGCTCGTTGGGTGTTCCGGGGAATTTCTTATTAAAATTTTTATGAAGGATGCTCCGCCGCCGTAGTAAAGTCTCAGTTTTTTGGGGGTGCGGGGAGAAGATAAATATACAGAAGGTTGTCTAATTCTCTCAAAAATCTTTTCTCCTTGATGACAATACCAATCTTCACAAGTCTGGATGAACGTGATTTCCCGGAAAGGGCACTCGCTCTGCGGAAAACACATTGTTCGCGCTCTTGTAATGAGCATGGGTACATTCTTGTGGTGAAGCAGTCGAAAAAGAGCCGAACACGATGCGCAGATTCTTCAAGAGAATCAGGATCTCTTCGAGCCTGTTTTGGGACACTGCACTGTGAATAAGGCAGTCTGAAAGTTCCGCGAAGAACACCCAGGGTCTCGCCTGTTCCGCGCCCGCCCGGTGCCCTACACCCTGAAGCACCCTGATAGTTGATGAAGGGATTGATCGAATGCTATTTGTTCGGGTATGCTTTCATTGAGCGATATTATAGGAAAAGCGCATTAATAACGAAGTGGTCACGATATGTACGAAAATCAATAAACGAGAATTTGCAGTGTGATGACGGTCTCTGGCATGTCATGCCGGGTAACGTTGGGGTCGGCTTTCCCAATCGCGTCGATACCTATTTATTTTGTAGCGACACCAATCTTTACGAGGCGGATGCCTGCTGGATCACGTGCACAGACGGTTAGTGTATCCTTACCAGACATTCAGTGTCAATCTATATATGGATGTTGAATCTCCAAATTTCAGAAGGAGTCTACGAAATGGACCAAAATATCATCGACGCCTGCATGGGAAGTGTGTTGCCTTTCACATTGGCCGCAATCAACTTACAATTCGAATTTAATTAAATTATTGCAAAACTTTTCAAATAAATGCTTCAAATTTGATCAACTTGTAAGAATTAGTTTGAAAACATATTGTACTGCATAATCACGCAGTAACAACTACAACTACGACTACAACTACTACCACCACTGCCATGACGACCACTACAGCCACGGAGCCCGAAACCACGACTACGGAAGAGGCAACGACAACCGCAACGGAATTGGCATCAACGGATTCTTCGACCACAACGGAATTGTCCTCGACTGATTCGACGGCTGCCAGTACCCAGACAACCACAGAAGTGTCAACAGCTTCGTCCGACTCCACAACGACTTTGTCAGATTCTACTTCGACATCTACTACGAACCCCTCAACTACTTCCACAAGCCCATCCCCATACTGCGGGCCGTATAAGCTCACGAATGGCACGTACGCGTCAAACAGGTTCGGAGAAGGACAATCTCATATAATTTTAAACACTTTAAAGGAACAATGCACTGAATCATTCTACAGTAGCAGTTTAGAACCATTTTGAACGCGCGCCCTCAAATATTTGGCCCTTCTGCTGGTTAGAGAGCGTGTGAAATAGGAGGGTGGCTAATAGCTACAGTAAAAAATTTTGGCCGAGCCATATTTTGAGCGCTCTTAACTTTGTAGCAAGTTTAAAAAAATGGTTCAAACTTTCTAGATGTATGTTTTAGAGAGCCGCGAATAGATACAAGTTCATAAAACCATATATTAATTATTCAGTGAACAGTTCCTTTAATTATGGGAGTTTACGGCTTTTATAAAAGGACTTCGAATGACTTCTAGCATTGGGAGGAATTTATTTTTACTTCATTACTATCTTTTCACAAGATGCCAGACGGTCGACACTCTCGCAGTCTGCTCTGCAACTGATGGCGTCGAGACGTGCGCGTGCTCCGCCAACTACACGGGCTTGTCTTGTGGCGTTGGTGGGGGCGGCTTCTTCTCTTATATTATTTTAGTTTCGATGAGGAAAGATTTTGGCGCAAAAAAGGTTAGTCAACTGAGCACCAAACTCAACTGTAGTCCGTTTGAATTTTGTCGCGTCTCTCAATCTCTTGTGAGAGGCAAAGTCGTGTGAATTCAAACACGGTTTTTGGCTCCTTTAAGTGCTGCCCTTATTATTTAGCTACCGCCTCGATGGAATCGCTTCTAAATATGTTCGGCAATGAGACAACCCAGCAACTTCTAAAAGTGTGATATTAATTCGTTTACGTTCTCGGCAATTCTATAAAAAAAAATTGAATAAAAATCAGCAAGAGTTTATACTATTGTGGCAATGCAAAATATCGGTTATCACCAGGTACTGGACGAAGGTCGTGATTCTCCGGCCGTCTTCACCTCTTCCCTTCCCGCGCTCCTCAGCTTCGTCTCCGATGCTGACCGACCGGCACTTAGCTGGAACCTCGAGGACATGCTTATTGAAGCTACCTTTGCGAATTGGCCACTCACGCTCACGTAAAAAAAATAGTATTGAATAACATGAAAAAAATATTAAAGGGCATTAGTTGGTATAAGATTATTAGATATATTAAGGATCACTGGTCAAATAAAGGATAATTAGCTATGTATGTAGGCAAAAGATCATTCGTTATGTAAGATATTGTCCGCGCCTCAGTTCCTTAAATCACGGGAAATGGTATTCGAGATTTTATGCGCCTTCCACAATCTATGTTTTAAATTATCGTCCCCTTTAATACAGCAACTTGTCTTAAAAGGAAGGCGATCACGGAATGGTAATGTGGGACTTGAAATTGCCGAGTCCATTCGCACTCTCATTACTGCGTTATTTATTTTCACCTGCGAAATAGCACATGAGAATGAGAGAGTGTCTATTCCCAAGGCGAAAGCGCGGCAATTTGAACATGAATTTACTAGTTGTCGAAGATCGTCGTGGCTGCTTTGAAATTGCCGAATTTAGTGATACTTTCCGCATGCGCCACGATCCTTCGCTCGGTAATTGCTTCGTCTTCAACGACCGCCTCCAGAACTACACTTATAAACAGAGGATACCCGGAGAGAATGGAGGCAAGCTATTTCATTATTTATCTTTGTAAAATCAATAAACAAAAGCAAATTTAAAAGTATCTTTGAAATTAATTCAGCGCTCTAATGGGCTAGTTTATTAATTTTTTCTTCTCTGCACAGGCTTTCGTGTGGTGGTCGACGCGCAACTCTGGGAGCAGGCAGCATGGTCCGAGGCGTCGGGCATCAATGTGTATATAATGGATGGTGAGGAAGAGAGTGAGATAGTAATTGAGGGAGACTGTGAGAGTGAGAGAGAGTAGTGATAAGAAAAAGAAGGATTAAAGAACAATTATTACATATGTATATAACGATAAAACGCGATTCCAGCGGCGATTGGAGTGTTCGCTGAGAGCAATCACATTGTGCTTCGTCCCGGAACGCAAAGTATCGCTAGGATGCGAAAGTTATGCTGAGTGCTACTTTTTCTTTACTATGAGTATTTCACTTACATATTTTCATTGCATATATGTACACATACAAAACACGCTACAGAAAGGAATGTCTAACGGGGAAGTACATTAACAACACAGAGTACGCTCAAGAATGTCCAATGGGGAAAGACAATCAAGATAGACAAGTATTTTTTGCCTTCAAACATGATTGGCTTACCTTGTAGCAAATCAAGTTCTTTTAGGTCACTTTCGACAAGAGCGCCTCGTCCAAGAGGGAGTGCATTGACGCCAAGTCGGAAATCCGTTCGTTCTACTTTGACGGCGAGTATTCCGTGGATGTTAGCGAAGTTTTCACTCTCTTAGTTGTCTGCTTGGACTTAGATTGACTACGTTCTATATACGGATATTTCCTAAGGGAGGTGGAAGTACGAATAATCCCTAGTTTATATTCGGATTCCTCTCCAATTTGGAATTTCGGAGTCGCTTCTTTTCACTCGGTCTCCATTGACAGGGCTGCTACCGCTCGTGCTACCAGGACGGAGTTCGTTCTGCCTGCGGCTGCATGGATGCGTCCTACATGAGGAAGGAGGGCGTGCCGCCGTGCAACTTCAGTCAACGTTAGAAATCGACATGTTTGAAATCCCGACCGGAAGTTATTTAGAATTTTTAAAATGTTTTATATCGCTTTACTTTTACGTAACAACTGATATAGTGACTTGCAAAAAATTAACTTTACAACATTACTACAGTAGCTTCATGTAAATTGCGCTGCTTCAGTTCCGTGCATCTCACGTCTCCAAGAAGAACGCGGCGACCCGGCCAGCTGGGACGAGTGTTTCTGTCCGCAGCCATGCCACACAACTCGATTTGATGCGGTAGCCTTCCAGACTAGCTACAGCATCCGAACGGTAAGAATTGCAGATTTCTTTTCTAATTGTAAGTGAGATTGAATAGAAAATGGGTGATATTGGGAGTAAAAAATAGTTCTATTCTATTCAGAAAGAAAGCGCCTGTTTGCGGCGCTCGAATTCAACCGTGGAAACTGGAACTGACAAAACCAACTGCACACAAAGCTCGGCAAGAAAATGAATTTCAGCTTATTGAAAGTGGAAAATGGCGGGACTAATAATTAATTTTTTTTCAGAGTGAAGTTGTCATCTTCTTTGAAACGCCAGTCACGCGCATTCAAGTTGAACAGCTTGCGGTCACCGTAAGAGTTTTTTTTCTGATTTATTTGTTATTTATTGTTACCATTATTATTTACAGATTTATCTCTAGATCGTTAATTCTATAATATTAATTATATTAAAAAAAATTATGATTACAAAAACATTTTCAGTTCTCTTCGCTGGTCGGCGCCCTCGGCGGTCTCTCGGGCCTTTTCCTCGGTGCTTCGCTAATCTGCGTCCTCGAGCTCATGCTGCTCTTTGGCGGCCCATTCGTGTGCAAAGGCGCCACCAACTATCAGAATCCACGGCCGCCGCCGGCGTGGTAAAAAAGAGAAAGGGGTTGCTTGCTATTTGTATGATATAGTCATGCACAGTACTAAGCAGAATAAATGTTATGTATGTATTTACATGATAAAAAAGCAGTTCTTGTCCACAATACTCATGATGATTCAAGTTATCATTCCCGATGAGAGTGTTGCAGCCAAGCTTGCTTGTTTACGATCTCTATCACATCCATTCCAAGTCCACTCCATTCCGGCCCATGATCATGCATGGAACACACTTCAGCTTCTTGTCGTGGAGAGGAAGAGAGTGAGGAAGTAAAGACTAGAGAGTGGCGAGGGTATTCGTTCGGGAGGACGTCTTGGATGCCACACAGAAAAAGCGTGCTTTCAAAAACAGTTATAGTAGCAAAGGATAAGGAGAAAAACTTGTCGTCAAATGCTATCTCTCTTCGCCGTCGTCTCCTCCATGCGACCAATGCATAACATTTTTTTGTGAACCCCTGAGAGATACGTAGGGTTATACTTACAAAAAGTTTCGCTTCCAAGAATTCCACAAAAATGCGTTGAAGATAACTTTTTCTGTGTGAAGCGGACGTCGCGGCGAATCGCTCTAATCGTGATTGAAAATTCTCGGCTGTCATCGGACACTATGTATACATTCGGGTGCTTAGGGCTCGTTTCATTTGATGTCGTTATTCGAATTACTTACTGTACATTTTTTGGTTATTAATTTCATCGAAATAGTACCGGAGCGGCCCCTGTAGCGGATCAAGTCGCGTTAAAGGAAGTGTAATTGTTAGGCGAATAAATAGTGTTTTGTTTTTTTCTTTATTCAGTCAAGGTGAGCTATAAACTTCGATTGCACGTGTCTATCAATCAATCAATTTATCATATCAGGCATTAAATGCTCAGATGGGGATGAGACGTTGGTAATCATCGCGGGTTGCAGTCCACCAGTTTTGGCCAATAGCTCGTTTCAAATCATCTCTCCAGCGCACTCTTGGTTTTCCGGGAAGGCGGTTCTTGTTGTAGGGGGTCCAGACGGTAGTTGCACGAGTCCATTTCTCCGTATCCATTTCTCGCACTTTGAGTGCCCAGCGCGCTTTTCGTTTCAGACCCAGTCGCGCAGCTTGGTGATCTGCCGTACGCGTTCGTTTCTCCAACGATCTCTCAGTGCAACTCCGATCATTTTCCTTTCCATTTTCCTTTGGGTCACGCTTATTCGCTCCTTGTCACTCGATCGAAGTGCCCACACTTCACATCCGTAGAGAACGGTCGCGGTGATGCAGCTCTCAAAGAGTCTTCTTCTGGTCTTCATAGGAAGTAGGCGGGATGAGAGTAGATTGGACAACTTGCTCCATGCAAACCAACCAAGCCTGATCCGGTGTTCAATCTCGTCAGTATGGTCAAGGGGGAGGGATATTCTTACTCCAAGGTACGCGGCTGATTGGACGAAATCAAACTTCAGATTTCCGATCATTATGGGTCTTCGGGTAGTGGTGCAAGAAGTGAGGAGATTGGTCTTTGAATCACTAATTTCGAGACCTACTCGACTGCATGCGTCCATTAACTTTGTCAACATCCGTTCCAATTCCGGTCGAGATTTCGCAATGAGAGCGACGTCATCGGCGTACTCCAAATGGCTCAAGTATCTCCCATCGATCTTAATTCCGTCGTTTTCCCAATCGATGTCATCCATAGCTGACCGAAGAACTACGTTGAAGAGACGTGGAGATAGAGTGTCCCCTTGACGAACTCCTCTTCGAACGTTAACTGGAACCAAATCTTCGTTTACTCTTATGAGTGTGGAAGACGATTCGTAGATGCGGCGAAGAAGGTGGACGAGGCTCGGATGGCATCCAGATGACCAGAGAGACTGCCATACAGCGCTCCACTCCACACAATCGAAGGCCTTCTTGAAGTCCACGAAAGCAAGATAGATGGGGATACCGTACTCTGAAGTTCGTTCTATTACTTGCTTGATGGCGTGCAGGTTATCGAGCGTACTGTGCCCGCGTCGGAAACCGGTTTGGGTGGACGATTCAGTCTCTTCTAATGTTGCCTCGAATCTTTTCAGAATGCATCTTGTTATTGTTTTCAGGGTTACGGTAAGAAGGGAGATGGGGCGGAAGTTTCCGATGTTGGTGGGGTCGCCTTTTTTATAGATGAGTGAGACGACTGCTTCTGCCAAATCATTGGGAACGGCATCTCCACCTATCAAGTTGTTGAGAAGATCGGCCATGATGCTGGCGAGGGGGTGTCTTGCATGATAGAGCATCTCGGGGAGAATTCCATCTGAACCAGGAGAGTGGCCGCATTTGAGAAGGGACATAGCATGTAAGGTCTCGTCAGGAAGGAAAGGAGGTAGAGGATCAATCGGGTTGGTAGGGACCGCCAGAGGTAGCTGAACTCCGGGAGTGTAAAGGTTCTCGTAAAAACGCTTTACGGCTAACGTAGTTGTTCCCTGAGAAAGCGATCCAGTGACAGGGTCGGGGACGAGGAGACGTTTCTTGGAGGATTGAAGATTCAGCACCGCCTTCATTATACTCCTTCCCATGATAGCAGCGTGCCGTGCTTGAGCCTCCTTTCGTTTTCTGATATCATCGGAGAGACTCATTCGTGCCGCTTTGCACGCGACGGAGTACGAGACAGCTCCTTGAGGGTTGGCTTGCATTTGGTGACGTGTGGCTAGTAGGTTCCGGGTCGCAGGGGAGATCCAGGGCGGGACTTTGCGCTCTCTCCAACAGTTGGTTGCTGCAGTCTTGGTGAATGCCTGGATGGTATTGTAGGCGTCAGCAGCAGAGGCAGGACGGGTGAAAGGCACTGACGCGAGAAGATTCACGTTGGTAGTAAAAGCGGCTCGATCGAGATCAAATTTCTTTCTGCGTTTTTTGTGCTTCATTGTGTCAGGGAGCGACATACATATCCGGACTAGGCGATGGTCGGAGTTGAACTCGAATCGTCCAATAACTCCACAATTGACAACTTTCGCCGAAGGTGGTGCTGCAATGAAGTCAATCTGGTGGAATGTGAAACCATTATTAGATCTCCAAGTCCAAATCCGGCCGTATCTTCTTTTGGGGAACGTATTCCAGATGCGCAGGTTGTTTCTCATACAAGCTTCAGTGAAGGTCCGCCCGCGTGAGTTCGGGTTCGGAGAGCCGAAGTTACCTACAAATCTTTCATTACCAGGTTCCCTTGCAACTCGACAGTTGAAATCACCGACCAATACTGGCATACAACCTCTCGGGGCTCTCCGCAGTGCGGCCTCAACCTGATCGACGAAGTCATCATACTCTTGGTCATCGTATGTAGACGTCGGAGCATAAGCGCAGACCAGGAAAAGTCGCTCCTTTGGTAGAAGTAGAGTTGCTAGACGAGGAGAGAGGCCTTTGAACACGGCTCTTTGCGCGAGATGTGGTCGTAGAAGGAATGCAACGCCATGGGACGCAGTAGCGCCGCCCGAGTGGTAGATTACAGTGCCTGATGATGTAAGATTAAAAGAAGCCAAACCTACTATTCTTGCTTCCTGTACTGCAATCACGTCCCATTTGATCTTCTCGAGGGCCAGTTCCATCTCGGTCTGCTTATCCTTGGGGGCGAGCGTCCTGGCATTAATGGTGCCGATGTGGAAGTGTCGACTCATCAAGATGGCTTACAACTACCGCCTGCCGCGGCTTCTGGTAGAGGGAAACAAGTTCTAGGCGGAGGAAATTGTTAACGAGAGCGAAAAGAGATTCAACCGCTCGCCATCCGCTTTTGAACCCGGAATGCACGTGTCTGGAAGTCACCAAAAAACTAACATTATTTTCTTCTTTGAATTCGCGAATATTTTAACTTCCTGACATATTCAAAAAAAATTTACAGAGCCACACGAGGTCGTTAGATTCATGCCCTTAAAATGCGTCCATATGTTGCGTGTAACCAACATTTGCCGTCGATTCAGGTGTAATAATAGGTTTAGCGCTTAGTTTTGAGAGACACTTTTCATGAAAATTGAATAAATACAATTAATAATTCAGCAATTGAACCAATCGAGTTGCATGCGTAAATTATTAAATATAAAGGCTGAAAAGGCCATGGGAACCGCATGGATGTGATGGCGAAGGAGATTTTTTGAGATATTTTAAGGGATAGAGAGAGAAATCAAGGACACGTTAATAAATAAATAAAAATACAGTGCACTTTCATTCTTAAGTCTGCAGTAAAACGGAGTGCATTTGAGAAAATATTTAGACGATTAAAAATTAATACATAGACCGAAAAATAATTAAAGCAAAAAAGAACCAATCAATCAATCAATGAATCGCGTCGCACTCCAAGAACATTGTATGCTGAAGGCGGTAATCGACGAGACAGCCCTTCCCGTCGCCAGCAGTACAACTAGCCTTATTACGCAACATGATGGAGGCGTCCGCGTGCAGAGTAAGCTCGCGAAGGTACGGCAGACGCGACATCAGACACGAAGGACTGAACATGGGCAAATAAAAATTGTTTTTTTTTAATGCAAAAGAAGCACTCTGCGAAATATTCCTAGGCTCATAATGAAACCTTCATTAACATTGGCGTCTGTTTTGTAAAGATTAATTGCACGGATGATGTCATCATCAAACATATTTATTAAACTTGTATTATGCAGTATTTTAGAAAATACTTTAAATAACTTTCAAAACAGATAAATATGAGAGAAGAGCAGAGGTGCAAAGTGGCCGGCCCGGCCGGCCCAACTTTCCAGGGCCCGGGGCCGGGCCGGGCCGGGCCCATAAAAAGTTGGGCCGGCCCGCAGGCCCGATTGGGCCCGATAAGCACACAAAGCCGTCCAGTCAGGACGATTGGTGGCATTGTAAAGTGCAAATCTTCCTTCATTTCTTCATTTTTCCCCCTAAAACTCTTTCTTCTATACATTAAAATGGATGTTCATAGCACGAGCATGAAAAATTCTGAATTTTAAAAGTAATCGGACTTTTTTTCCGCAGAATTTTTTGAAACTCGGGCTCAAACGGGCCCACGGACCGGGCCGGGCCGGGCCGGGCCCAAAATTCTAGGGCCCGGAAATGGATCGGGCCGGACTAGCCGAGTCCTTGGGCCCGACGGGCCGGGCCGGCCCAAAATTTTTGGGCCCGTTAGCACCTCTGGAGAAGAGGTACATAGAAAAAATTTAATTGTAAAAGTTGAAAAAAAATTATTTAAAATAAATCCGGCTCTCGCATACGTTTGCCGTCTTTGCAGCTTGACGGTGATGTCACGGGTGAAGTTGCGGAAACCGCTGTCGGACGCCTGCATCGGCTCCGCGTCGTGCTCGTCAAGGGAGACTTTGCCGTAGATACCGAAGCTGCCGAGGACACCAACGTACGCCATATAAAGGCTTCGGCCGAACGTGACCGAGTCGGGTGCCGTCGACAGCACGAGTGTTACCTGGTGGACAGAGATATTATGATTATTTACTTATTTCTTTGTCAAGATCGATGTGAATAACACAGAGATTACAGTAGAAACGGAGAGAGAGTTCAGCCGCGGCATTAATCTTGACATGTCATGGACAAGCGGTCATGACCGTTCGTGGTCACTACCATGTCAAGGACATGTCATGGACATGTCAAGGACATGTCAAAGACAGTGTACTGGATACAATTTTCTCACATTCTTAAATTTTTATTGTCATTTTGATGCTTATTTGATATATTTTGCACAGCAATATTTTATAGGTAATGGCAGGACATCTTCTGAGGCCACCTTTACGACAGCGAAGGCCAAATCTTCCCTACATTAGGCAGAACTACAATCGGTTATGCTCGCCAAACGAGGATCTCTTTGTGAGAAGGTACCGTCTACTCCCTGCTGAAGTCGACTACCTTGTTGGTCTACTTTCTCCATTCCTGAATCTTCACATGCAAGGATCTTGGACGATCACATTATCTCATCAGGTTGTTAATTTTCGCTGTGAAAAGCAATGCTAGAGTGGAATATAACTTAAACTAGAGCTGGGTTACTAACTCGCGAACGAACGCGGGGTCGACCTCGCGTAGGAACACGGGGTCGACCTCGGGTAGGAACGCGAGGTCGACCTCGGGAAGGAACACGGGGTCGACCTCGGGAAGGAACACGGGGTCGACTTCGGGGACGACCTCGGGGACGACCTCGGGGACGACCTCGGGGACGACCTCGGGTAGAAACGCGAGGTCGACCTCGGGAAGGAACACGGGGTCGACTTCGGGGACGACCTCGGGGACGACCTCGGGGACGACCTCGGGTAGAAACGCGGGGTCGACCTCGAACTCCTAAAATGTGTGATGCAGGTTCTAATCGGTATTCGTTACCTGCTGGGCAGCGCGTCCTTCCTCGTCTTGGCTGACTGCTTTGGTTGCTGCGAATCAACAATCAGGAACTGCTTTTGGCGAGCATCCCGAGGGATAGCGTCAATTTCTCAAGAATGGATTCGATTCCCGCTCGATTCTCAAAACTACTGTAGAGCTGCGGCAGATGCATTTGCGACGAGATGCCCTTTTCCAAGTAAACCTTCTGAAAATCTATTGTAAAAAAGAAATATTGGTGCTAATCATATGGTTGTTTCGACATTATTGGAATCATTGATGGCAGCTTGATCCCGCTGAAGACTCCCGCAGTTGCACCGTGGCAGTATCGTTGTAGAAAGCCATTAATGCCTTGTTGGTTGTTGATGCCTACGGGCGGATTGTATATGTCAATGCCCAATGGCCTGGCTCTTGCCATGATAGTTTTATTTTACAATTCTCAGAGCTTGGCCAGGCAATGTTAGCAGGTAGAATTCCACCGGGGTTTGTCTTATTGGGTGATAAGGGGTTCGCCAACTCAGCTACCCTTGTCACTCCTCTAAGGGCTACTAATACTCCTCAGGAAGTTGATTTTAATTGTGCTCTTCGTCATGTCCGAGTTCTTGTTGAGCAAGTTATAGGAGTGTTGAAAGCCAGATTCCGTGTCCTGTCAGATTCCCTTCGTATGTCTCCCAGAGAAGCTTCCAAAGTCATCCATAATTGTTGTGTTTTGCATAACATTGTCATTGATAGAATAACTGGCGGATTTCCCATCACCAATGTTCGAATGGCTAGAATGCCAATGCCTCCAGTTGGAGCAGACCCACGCCAGCATATGGTAAACAACATGTAGTTCGTTTTAGAACTTTACTTCAGATGATAAATAAAGATGTTAAATGAAGATGTTAATATGCAAACAAGAGTGACGTCAATAACAAAAAGGAAGAAAACCTCTTACATAAAGAAATCGGGCTTGTGATTACAAGTAAACTGTATACGGTACTTCTACTGATGTGAGCATACTGTAAGTACAACACAAGTTGATAAAATGCGGGGATTATCAGGAGAATTGTTGAATTAAAAAAACAAGCACACAAGAAGGGCCGGAATGTGCTTGAGGGCACGAATGTACTAAAGAGCACGAAAGTATTTAAGAGCATGAATCTACTTACGAACACGAATGTTATGATGAATAATATTAAATTTCTAAATAATTTCTATAGATTATGCTTTTTGCTGACTAATCTAAGTTAAACACTCGAGCCAACAGTTGAATTTTCAAGTGCCGGATCAACAGGTCCATCCGCAGTATTAGGAATGTACTGCGTACCATTTGCACCAGCGATATCCTTGAGCCTATCTTGAATACGGCCGAGCCGAGCAGAGGGCGCGCCCAGCGGAGAGGGATCCGAGTTGGCTCCAGTCAGCAACATCAACATAGCATTTGCGAGACGTGTATTCGCGCGGCTGGCTTCTCCTGCTTCTTCAGCTAGCTTCTTTGTCTGTTGACACATCGCAGAAACATCACGCATTGCCGAGCTCATCCGACGAAACGCGTCAGTTATGACCGAAAACAAAACAGCTCATCAAAACCAATCCGCCAGGAAAGTGCAAACCTCGAGCAGCTCCATCTGCTTTCGGCGAATCATTGCCTCAGTCGCCTGATGAGACACGCGGGATGAATGAGGACGGCCTTCCTGATCAATCACCGACAATTAATATAGTGAGCTGAATAGCAGCCCTCTGAACAATAACTAACCCCAACTTTGAGCTGTGTAACAAATTTACTTTAAAATATTTGAGCTAATAACCTCTGAATTGGCCGCCTCTTGAAGGACGAGCGGAGGCCGGAACTCGGCTCTTCTATTATGACGCGTCTCATTCAAATCCGGATGCTGGGGAACATCCACAACCTCGACGCTTTCGTCTTCGCTCAGCTGATCCGCATCGACGACAACTTCCTCTTGGATCGATAGGGAATGACATGCCTTAAAAAAACAAAAAAAATCTGAATATGCAGAAAGGATATAAAGTAAAGTGAAGCGAAGAAATGTTTAAAGTAATGCATATCAACAAAATTACCAGGCCAAGCACGCTTTCCTCGCCGCCATCAATCCCTGCGTATGCTGGAGTGTTCGCATAAAGTTCGAGAAGCTCATCTTGCTGTTGCTGGCCTAGCAGATCCATGGAATCGATTGCCTCTTCTTCTTCGAAATCCACTCCGCCACCCGTTTGATTTCGATACCTTAGAAGAAATTGGAATTTGATTTATTTTATGCCGGATGGATAAAAAATTTACGGAGAAAACCTATAAATACTTCGATTTCCTTGCAGCCGCTGCACGAGCACTTGACATAGCCCTGCTGAGCAGCTTGGTCAGCTGCGTCTTCGTGACGGTGCGGCTCAATTAGTCGAATATAGATTTTAAACACATGAACACATCAATGCATTATTATGTGATTAAGATCTTGAACATCGTCATTACGAAAACAAAAAGATACCTACCCAAATCGTATGGCGGCGAAATTTACGATTCGCTTCCAAGTCTGCTCCTTCTTCTCCAGAAATCCGGGTTCGCGAGTCTTGTTGTTCTCAACCAGTATGTGACGATTCTTCAGCATCTCCTTCAAAAGCAAGTCGCGCTGCTCGCCGGACAAAGGTGGAGACGGCATCAAGAATTAGGCTGAAATCTATAAAAAGGAACAAATCAACATGAAATAAGTGCAGTCAGTAAAAAAAGGCAGAAAGTATGTCTTTCATATTTCAGAAAATTGCTGGCTCGTCTTAAATTTCCCGCTAATTTAGTTTCAAACGTTACTGTAAAAGGGTGCCATATGTCATAAACTGTGTCGCATGATATAATTTGTCCGGGACATCGGTAGTAACCGCGAGCGTGTCACTCTGTGCTCTCCGCGTTTATGCACTCTCTCGCCATGGTCATGACCACGTAAGGGACAAGCCGAAAAAAGTGTCCATGATCGTTGCGATTTTTTCCTGTTTTGTCCAGGACACGTCTGGGACATGTCTTAGACATGTCCCAGACCCCTGTGTATTAAGATAGGCAGAACTGAATGTGTCCAGGACATGTGTCCGTTTCATTCTGAAACGGTTATGACCGCTTGTCCATGACATGTCCAGGACAAAAGGCAAGATTAATGCCGCGGCAGGCTAAATATGGATGATATGATATAGAGTATTACAAATAGATAAGAGTAGAGCAGACTGATGTGTGTATTCGATAGTTTGCGAGAATATTAATAAAGAAAAGATATTTAGTGAATGAAAAAGAATCCCGATAACTAGGCATGCTGGTATGTCATATAAATCGCTGTGTTATTTTTCTGGGTAATTCTTATAATTTCTTTAAAATTCAATTTTTTAAAAACCAAAAATAGCTTTCATTTGTTAAATTATTTTTCTCAAAAAAATTTCTTTCGAGGTTCACTCGTACCGGAAATGTGAGATAGATAGCGTCCTTGTCTAAGTCTCGTTTCACAGTGCTTTTTGCCGTGCGAAGTATGAGAGCCATGTCATTCAGAGGTGCCTCCTTTTTCTTCCAGTCATCCTCCTCCTGCTCTACCACCTCCCCCTTCTCCTCCTCCTTTCCCTCCTCTTCCGCCGCCGATGGAATGATGGTCTCTTGGTGGATGACTGGCGGTGGCGGTGACGAAGGGATCACAACTTTTTGGAGTCTGAATTGTTTGCCTACATGATTACTAACCTATTAAATAATCAAACAATCTTATACATAAATAATTTGGAGTATTTAATAAATAGTGCAACAAATATGCAACTCAATTAGCTAGCTAATACTTTAATTACTAATTACATGAACAAAAAGGCCGAACCAGTCGTCCGAGTAAATAAGGCGCACTCCACCAAGAAGACTGTTTCCTGAAGACGGTAGAAGACGAGACAGCCCTTCCTATCGCGGGAAGTACAGCGAGCCCTATTGCCCAGATTTACAAAGCCGCCCGCGTGCAGAGTAAGCGCGTGGCGCGGCAGACGCGACAGCAGACACGGCCGATAACTATATGGGCAAACAAAAAGAAAGACACATGTCACCATCAAACATTTATTTAATAAAATTGTATTTTGCACTAATGTAAAGACTCTTTTGTTTGTTTTTTTTTTCGAAAAAAAAAAAGCTTTTCAAAGTAATTTTTAAACGGATAAACATTAGAGAAGATATTTAAAAAAATTATTGTCAAAATATATTTAAAAAAAATTAATTAATAAAAAAATCAATCCGACTCTCGCGCACATTTTCCGTCGTAGCTTTACGGTGATGTCACGGGTGAAGTTACGGAACGCGCTGCCTGGAGTCTGCATCGGCACCGCGTCGAGCTCCTTCAGTTGGACCATGCCGTAGACGCCGTCGATGTCATTGACCAAAATGTCCGACCCAAAAAGGTAGCCTCCGAACGCGACCGAGTCGTGTGCCGTCGACAACACGAGTGTTACCTGATGGAGATAGTTATTATTATTATTATTATTGTTATTATTATTATTATTATTATTATTATTATTATTATTATTATTATTATTATTATTATTTATTATTATTATTATTATTATTATTATTATTATTATTATTATTATTATTATTATTATTATTATTATTATTATTTTATTTATTCTTTGTCAAGATCTATGTGACAGGGAGACTACAGTAGAAACGATGTGGATGATGAGCTATAGAGTAATTACGAGTAGAAAAGAGCAGACTGACTTGTGGTTTTAAGAACTTAATTTTAAGCAGTTTTGATAGTTAGTTTTAACGGGAAAACAATTTTTGTCTGTTAAATTTATTTTTTTTTTCTCCAAAAATTCTTTAAAAAATTCACTCACAGGAAACGTGAGATAAATCACGTCCCCGTTTGCGCCGCGTTTCGCCGTGCTGTTTTCCGTGTGAATAATGAGAGCCGCGTCATTGTGAGGTGCCTCCTTCAACTTCCACTCATCCTCCTCCTCTTCTTCAACCACCTCTTCCATCTCCTCGTCCTCCACCTCGTCATCCACATTATCCTCCGCCACCTCGTCCTCCTCCTTCCCTTCCTCCTCCTCCGCCGCGTTCTCCTCCTCCTCCTTCTTCATCTCCTCTACCGCCACCGAGAGAACAGTCTCCTGGTGGATGACTGGCGGTGGTGGTGACGAATTGATAGTTATTATGATTCTTTATTTATTAATTTCTTTGTCATGGTCGATGTGAATGACAGGGAGATTACAGTAGAAACGGTGAGAGATTTCTGGATTAATATGGGTGATACGCTATAGAATACTTACAAGTAGATGAGAGCAGACTGATGTGTGTGTATGAGATAGTTAACGTGAACAGGAATAAAGAAAGGATAATTATTGAATGAAAAACAATCCCGATAAGTAATCATGCTTGTATTTCATATAAGTGGCTGTTATTTTCATCATAATTCGTATTATTTCTTTAAACTTCAAATTTTAAATATCTAAAACAAATTTTATTTTGTTAACATTTTTCACTCACCGGTCTTGTCACGCGTCGCGGTGTTCGTGTTGCATGCCGACGGCGGAAGCGTCACATTAACCTAACGATAAGTCTTTTTCTCTTCATCGTCATATATTTTTACTACCATTCTTATATTCGAACTCCAGCGTAAGGGCGTGCCTAAGATTTTGTACCGCGCCCGTAGATTTTCGGGCCTTTGATTTTGGGCCTGGCCCAGCCCGATTTTCAAAATTTTCAAGACACCGAAATAAAATAATTCATGTACGCCGTCTATATCTGGATGGCTATCATGATATAGACGGCCTACCTGAATTTCTTTATTTCGGTGTCTTGAAAATTTTGAAAGCCGTCCATGGCGATGAGATAAGACGGCTAAAATGGATCAAGTACACATATGTATGTATATCCCATTCTAGAAACTTTTCGAAATCAGTTGACCATTCGCCTACTTCACGAACAATCGGGCCCAAATAAGCCTACTGGCCGGCCAGCGACTCCGCAGGCCCGGCCCGGTCCCACGGAGTCGCTGGCCTGCCAGTAGGCTTGTTTGGGCCCGATCGTTCGTGAAGTTGGCACATGCCAGAGAGTTCAAACGCCGGCCTATCGGGCCTAGCGGATGACTTCTCTGGGGTGTGCGAATAAGAACAAGAACATACTAATACGGTGATGGTAAAGTCCTTGTCTTCATCTTTCTTCGCTGCTTCTTCTTCCTCCAGATCCTTCCTGTCATCGTCGCTATCGATCGATCGAGTCGACAGGTTCTCCGATGCAGCACCGGAATTGGAGTCGACTTGGCTGAGTGCCGTCTTGGACATTCTAGAAAGATAAACGATTTTTATGAGCGGCGATTAAATATATATATATATATATATATATATATATATATATATATATATATATACATACATATATATATATATATATATTTATATATATATATTATATATATTTATATATATATAATAGAATTACAATTTCTCAAAATCAAGGTTACTTCTGCAATTATACGTAATAACTCAAGCCGAACCCATTATGCGTTCAACAATATGAATAATATAAAGAAATATTCAAGCACTTTCGCGAATGGAATAAGATTAAAAAAGAAGCTCTCGATCCCCTGAACCGACTGAAGAATTGAGTAAATGGTGAGCAGAGGAAGAGGAGCGACTGGGATTTCTACTTCGGTGAGGAGTTTTGCCACAGAGGAAACAACCTCTTATATTAGATAGGAGTGAGCTTGGAAGAGCGAAGGAGAGTCATTCAGAGAGAGAAAGAGAGAGGGAGAGAGAGATTGTGAGAGAGAATTAACAAATGAATATGAGGGGAGGGGGGGGGGGGGTGACGTAACCACAGAGTTTTGCCGAGGTATGAGATTAACGAAAGGATCTGAAAGTTAACTCAAAATTAAGGAAGGACAATAACAGATTTGCCTCATTCACCCTGGGAGTATCGCAGTTTGCTCAAATACGCTGTATGATAATAACACGCGCGAATGAGAACGATAAGGACCGCATCATCTTGACCTCTCTCTGCCCACTCCCTTCTATCCGCCCTCTCTCTCTCACTCGGCCCTCTCTCTTCTCTCTGCTCTCTCTCTCTCTCTCTCTTCTCTTCTCTTCTCTTCTCTCTCCTCTTTCTCTCTGTTCAGTCGGCCCTCTCTCTTAGCTGCTGACCCCTTTGTGGGTAGCATCTACAGCACGATGTGTTGTCCCAGGTACATACATATGTAGCTGCGTAGCACGCCCCTTTCGGGCACACCAAGTAGGCAGAGTGCCAAACTTGGCCGCTCTTGGAAAGTTACCAAGAACGGGGATCAGCTCGAATAGTGAGCGCATAAGAGGAGCAGAGTGCGGGATTCGACAGCATATTTTAGCTCTTTAAAATTATGCTTCATGCCGAGAAAAAACACATTCTTAAAAGACATTCAACGAGTGCGTGGAGTTTTCTTTTGTTTTTCAAAAAGCAGGATGTTTTTTTCAATGACATTATCAAACTAATAGCGAAGGGTACGTCTTTCAGAATATATGGAAATCATGAACAAATCTCACATTTGCAACTTTTAATCAGAGCGCTTCATCTTCCAACATTCGTGACATGTCCAAAGTGGACTCTATCTACTACGACATTGATTATTCGTTGGGTGTTAGTGCCATTCATGCTCGCAGACATTCAACTAACACAGATCCTTGTGAATCACTTTAAAGGTCTCGCTGCTTCAGGGCTGCAACCGCTCGTGCTACGGAGTTTGCTCTGCCTGCGGCTGCATGAGAAAGGAGGGCGTGCCGCCGTTCAGTCAACGTTAGAAATTGATATTTTGAAACCCTGGGATGTTATTTTATAATTAATTGAAAGCGTTTCATTGTGCTTTTTATGTGAGTATCAACAGAATATAATCAACTTACTATACTACGAAAAGCCAATTTCAAGTAGTCAACTTTCCTTCAGTTGCCAGCAACCACGAGAGACTGAAAAGTTTTATTCCGATAAATTACTGATATGTATGTAACCCACTTTTACGATTAGGAGCTACACATGCATAAGACAAAGTAAACAAAACAAATTGGTTTTTTTCATTATACATAGCAGGCAAAAACGCGGCACGGAATTAAAAATATTCCACTCTTTGCCGTACATGACGTTAAAAAAATATTCTGAAAAAAATATCTACGCCGTGTTCTTAGCCAACGCATGTCCGAAATTTATGGCGCATTTCTTGAAAACAGATTTATTCAGCCTAAAAAAGGTCATAGAAACCGCATGGAAGAGTGATGGCGAAGGAGATATTTTTTCGAAATACATATAACATTTTAAAGGGATAGAGAGAGAGAAATCAAGAAAAATGTTGTTTGAAAAATACAGTGCATTTTCATTCTTGATGTCTACTGTAGAAAGGAGTAAGTATATTTAGACGACTAAAAATCAATAAATTGAGCGAAAAAATAATTAGAGCAAAAAAGAGTCAATCAATCAATCAATGAATCGAGGCGCACTCCACCGAAAAGATTTTACGTTGTGGGCGGTAATAGACGAGACAGTCCTTCGCATCGCCGGCCGTACAACTAGCCTCATGGCCCAGGTGGACAAATGCCGTCCGCGTGCAGAGTAAGCGAGTGGTGCGGCAGACGCGACACCAGGCAACTATATGGGCAAACAAAAGAAGACATGTTCATCATCAAACATTCATTTAATAAAGTTGGCTTTTGCAGCACTAATGTAAAGACTATTTTTTTCTTCTTCAAAAAAATCATTCAAAGTAATTTTTAAAACGAATAAATATTATAGAAGATATGTAAAAACTATATTATCAAAATATATTTTTTTTAAAGATTAATTAATTAAAAATAAATCCGGCTCTCGCGTCCTCCTGCTCCTCGTCTGCCACCTCCTTCTTATCCACCTCCTCCACCTCCTCCTCCGGAATGATGCTCTCTTGGTGGATGACTGGCGGTGGTGGTGACGAAGGGATAACGGCCTTGTCGGAGTCTGAATTTTTTTTGCATACAAGATTACTAACCTAGTAAATAATTAAACAATCTTACACACAAATAATTTACAGTATTTAATAAATAGGGCAATAGATATACAACTTAATTAGCTGGCTAATACTTCAATTACTAATAAAAAATATAGTCGAACCAGCCGTCCGCGTAAATAAGGCGCACTCCAAAGAGTAGATTGTTTGCCGAAGGTGGTATTGGAAACAGTCCTTCGCATCGACGGCCGTACAATTACCCAGGTAGACAGTCCCGTCCGCGTGCAGAGTAAGCGCGTAGTGCGGCAGACGCCACAGCAGACACTGCCGATAACTACACGGGCAAACAAATCAAAAGACGTGTAATAATCAAACATTTATTTAAAGGAGGTATCCGGGGAATAATTAACCTAAGTTTTGTTCTATGTGGATAAGTTCATCCTGGCGTAAAACATATATCCAGAAAGGTTTAGCGATTTTCTTTCATTACATTCCGAGCAATAGTAACGTGAAAACAGAGAATTAGCTACGGTAGGGCAGAGCCGCCCTCCTATTTCACATGCTCTCTCGACCGAGCGACAGGCAACTTTTTGAACGCGCGCAGTCAAAGTGTTTCTCTTGCGCTACTGTATAATATTCGCCGGATACTTCCTTTAATAAGGTTGCAATAAAGTAGAAAAAAATTAATAATTAATTAAAAATAAATCGGGCACTCGCGTACATTTCCCGTTGCAGCGTGACGGTGATGTCACTGGTGAACTTGCGGAAACCGCTGCCGGAAGTCTGCATCGACACCGCGTCGAGATCCGTCAGTTTGACTTCGCCGAAGATACCGCCGTCGTTGTGGAGAAAAACGGTCGCTATATCAAGGTATCGGCCGAAAGCGACCGAGTTGCGTGCCGTCGAGAGCGCGAGCGTTATCTGGTTGAGATAGTAATTATGTTTGTTTTTTTTAATTATATATTTCTTTGTCAAGATCGATATGGATGACAGGTAGATTACAGTAGAAACGATGTGGATGATGCGTTGTAGAGTTATTACAAGTAGATAAGAGCAGACTGATGTGTGAATTAGAATTAGATAGTTCTAAGAAAAAAAAAACTTTTTTTTTTTGTTAAATCATTTTTTTTTCTCAAAAAATCTTATGTAGTTTACTTACCGGAAATGTGAGATAAATCATGTCCACGTTAGCGTGGCGTTCCGCAGTGCTGTTTTCCGTGTGAAGGAAGAGAGCAATGTCAGTCAAAGGTGCCACCTTCCTATTCCTCCTCCTTCTTCATCTCCTCTACCGCCACCGATGGAATGACGCTCTCCTGATGGATGACTGGCGGCGATGGTGACGAAGGGATAACGGCCTTGTCGGAGTCTGAATTTTTTGCATACATTATTACTAACCTAGTAAATAATTAAACAATCTTACAAACAAATAACTTGCAGTATTTAATAAATAGTGCCATAAAAATAGAACTTAATTAGCTGACTAATACTTCAATTAGTAATAAAAAACATATTCAGTAAATAAGGCGCACTCCAAAGAGTAGTTTGTTTGCTTACGGCGGTAATAGACAAGACAGTTCTTCGCATCGCTGGCTGTACAATTACGCAGGTAGACAGTGCCTTCCGCGTGTAGAGTAAGCGCGTGGTGCGGCAGACGCCACATCAGACACGGCCGATAACTACATGGGCAATCAAACAAAAAGACATGTAATAATCAATTAATTAAAATAAATCGGGCTCTCGCGTACGCTTCCCGTTGTAGCACGACGGTGACGTCACGGGTGAAGTTGCGGAAACCGCTGCCGGAAGTCTGCATCGGCACCGCGTCGAGCTCCTTCAGTCTGACTACGCCGTAGATACGGCCGTTGTCGAGGAGATAAAGATTCGCCATATGAAGGTATCGGCCGAAAGCGACCGAGTCGCGTGCCGTCGACAGCACGAGCGTTACCTGTGTGAATTAGGCAGTTTTAAGTAAAGAAAAAAAAGTTTTTTTTTTGTTAAATCAATTTTTTTTTCTGAAAAAAACCTTATGGAGTTCACTAACCGGAAATGTGAGATAAATCACGTCCCTGTTCGCGGTGCGTTTCGCAGTGCTGTTTTCCATGTGAAGGATGAGAGCAATGTCAGTCAAAGGTGCCACCTTCCTATTCCACTCATCCACCTCCTCCTTCTTCTCTACCACCTCCTTCTTTTCCTCCTCGTCCGCCGCCTTCTCCTCCTCCTTCTTCATCTCCTCTACCACCACCGATGGAATGACGCTCTGCTGATGGATGACTGGCGGCGATGGTGACGAAGGGATAACGGCCTTGTCGGAGTCTGAATTTTTTGCATACATTATTACTAACCTAGTAAATAATTAAACAATCTTACAAACAAATAACTTGCAGTATTTAATAAATAGTGCAATAAAAATAGAACTTAATTAGCTGACTAATACTTCAATTACTAATTACAAAAACATATATGTAAGTCGTACTAGTTGTCTGAATAAATAAGAAGATCGCGATGAGCAATACGGAAAGCAGAAGTGAGTAGAAGAGCACGGCGTAGATATTTCTCCAGAATTGAAGCGTCGCGGTCTTGTCACGCGTCGCGGTTTTGTTTACGCTGTTGCTGCATACTCGCTTGGACATTCTAGAAAGATTAACGATTTTTATAAGCAAAGATTGATATATATATATATATATATATATATATATATATATATGTATATATATATATAATGATGAATGGTGAGCAGATCAAATGGAACGGTAAAGGTAGGACGGGACTGCTTACTGCGTTGAGGAGTTTTGCCACAAGGAGAACTACCTTTTGTATTAGACAGGAGTGAGAGCTTGGAAACGAAGGAGAGCATTATTTATGTACATAGATGGAGCGAGAAATTGAAACATAGACAGAGAGGGTGAGGGAGAAAGAGAAAGAGAGCGAGAGAGAGAGAGAGAGAGAGAGAGAGAGAGAGAGAGAGAGCAAAAGAGGGGTATGCGCGAAGGGAAAAAAAGAGGAGAGAGAGAATGTAGAGTGAATTACTGAACAGAGGATATATTCACAGAGTTTTGCAGAGATATGGGGCAAACAAAAGGTTCTGAAAGATAACTCCAAATTAGAGAAGAACAATCACAGATTTGCCTCGTTCACCCTGGGAGTAGCGAGGGTTGCACAAATACACTGATGGTGAGATCGAGAAGGGCCGCATCATTTTGGCATCTATCTGCATTCTCTCTTCACTCGGCCCTCTCTCTTCACTCGGCCCTCTCTCTCTTCACTCGGCCCTCTCTCTTCACTCGGCTATTCTTCACTTGGCTCTCTTACTCTTAGCTGCTGACCCCTTTGTGGGTAGCACCTAGAGCACGATGTGTTGACCCAGGTAGCTGCGTAGTGCGCCATTTTCGGGCACACGAAGTTGGCAGAGTGCCAAACTTGGCCAAGAACGGGGATCAGCTCGAATAGAGAGAGCGCATAAGAGGAGCAGATCGCGGGATTCGGCAGTATATTTCAGCCGTCATTTTCTGCGGCTTACCATTAGAATGTTTAAAAAACGCATCATACCAAGAGAAACACATTCTTAAAAGGCATTTCAACGAGTGTGAGGATCACATCTTTTTTTCTTTTTTTTCAAGACGCGGTTGCCACTCACCACAAGTTAGAAAAGCAGTTTAAAATGTTTATTCAATAATAAAAAAGAATGAAAAACAAGGGCAACAACAAGCGAGGATAATTTTTTGGGGGAAGAGAAATGCGGCTTCTTCAGCATCATCATCTCTCGACCAAGAGCATAGAAAATAAAAATATTAGATGAGGTCATACGCCGAAAAGTATTATCCTACGTACAAAGAGTAGAATTTTGCCAGGAATCTTGAATTTTTATACGCAGGCAATATTGCTGCATATAATGTACATACATCCCTCACGCTCGCAAACGAATTTTAAGTATGTATGTACATACGTATTTAGCAAGTTAGCTGACTTGTTTAAACCAGCGTGCCCAACAAAACTCCTTGTATAGACTACTGCATAAGGTTCATGCTACATACATACATATATGCAAATATAGCCATAAAAAATATCAACTGTTTTAATTTTCGTTTTTATCCAGGATTCAGAGTGATCTTTGATCGAGCAGGTAGCGTGGTGGCAGGAGACGTCAGGAAGATTAAGGATTATTCATCCTCAACGAGTAGGCACTCTTTCATTCGCGCTCATGCTTTTCGTAAGGCGACCAAAACCGGGCTCCGTGAAAATATGAGAGTGCGAATGGCCTTGCAATTTGAAATGAAACTCTAGACTTTCCAATATTTTACTGTTGTTATTATCATCTCAACACGCGTGTTTAACTTAATAAATCCATCAATCAATCAATATATTTTTTCGTTGCTCGCCCATGCTTTTATTGCTTTATCCAACCGATCATTTTTAGCTTACATTAGGTCATAGGGTCATAACGTCATAAGGCCTTCAATGCGGATGCGGACTGGTCCGCATTGTCGTGGTGGACAGCGCGTACTGGCCCGTGCTGGACGCCGTGGTATGCACCAGATTCGTGCAGGTTTGCCGCAAGTATGCAGGCGAGATGAGATGAAGGTACTTCATGACGCTTCGCTGAATCGTACGGTTCAAGACGAGATAGATGAACGCGGGGCACGCTGCAGCACTGTTGTTATATTATTATTTTATTATTTTAATTTATTTTACTTTATTATTTTATTTTATTATTTTTAATCACCATCTCTAAAATCGCGCCCCCTCCACTCTCACCAAGTCATGCTCATCGTTAACCTATATATGTACATGTATTTCATGTCGAATTCTTGATTAGATGAGAAACCGTAGGAAAACGGCTCTCGCCTTTGCAGGCGAGAGAGAGAGAAAGAGAGAGAGAGAGAGAGAGAGAGAGAGAGATAGAGAGAGAAAGAATACTAGCCGTGTCCGAGCTGCCAAGCGATGTGTCCTAAGACAATGATTTCGTCGGCAATCGGGAAGAAGTTCATGTAGACGTAGATGATGGCGGCGACCAGGTTGAACATGCAGATGATGGTGGATTGGATGAAGATCTGCGAGAGAGAGAGGGAGAGAGAGGACAGAGAAAAAGAGAGAGAGAAGAGGGAGATGGAAACGAAAGAAAGAGCGAGACAGAGAGAAACAGAGATAGATATAGAGAAAGAAAGAGTGAAAGCGAGAGAGATAGATAAAGGCAGAACCAGAGAGAGAGAGAGAGAGAGAGAGAGAGAGAGAGAGAGTACGAGAGAAGGATAATTAATGGAGAAGAGAAAGAAGGGAACAGATGAGAGATAGAAAGAGCGAGGTAAAAATTAATGAAGAATACAAAAGATATATACATGGGTAGATAGAATTACAGCTAGAAAGAAAGAAAGCGCAAAAAAAAAAAAAAAAAAAAAACTCGCATTTGAATTCGCGCCTTTTTCAATATGTTTAATTTTTGAAAATAGGGGAATTAAGCACATACTTTTTTATTTCTAAAAAAAAGAATTTAAAAAAAAAGTCTCACAATGACATGTGACTCGTCGCTGATGAACGGACTGAAGAACCAGGCTTTGGCGGACGAGTTGAAGAGGAGCGGAGGAGTGACCATCGAGAAGATGAAGCCGTAGACGGTAGGGAACAGCAGCACCAAGTACGTGCGATTGCCCTGTGAAGGAAGAAGATATTCTAAATTATTTTAGTTATTTGTTAAAATATAGAAAAAATTTCTATAGCAAAGTTCTTCTACCTCAGTTATCAGAATAGTTATAGAAAAATGTATCCATAGGACATTTATGATGATGCTTCATAATTTTTTTTGTAAAGTTAATACTTTTATTTCCGGAAGATAATTTTGTAAACATCACAGAGATTTGTACGTGTAGTAGACCTTGAACCGATTTTTTTTTCGGATTTGTTCGAATTTGTTTCATTCTTTAATAATATTCTTTATGTGTGCGCCCTTTGAGTGCACTTTTCATTGGTACATACCTACATGTTAATGCTCTTATCGCATTTCTCACAATCAGCTAATCTCCTTATGTTCTAATCCACTTTCAAGCGGCTCATGAGCTGTAGCCATCATTTTGTTGATCTAGCACACGGAACTGGACAATGAGCGCGCTGAATAGTAGGATTGAACCTCGCGTACTTTCTCACACTATGTTTGTGCGTATTATCTGTCGTGTTCTCTTTTGCTCCCTCTCTCTCTCTCTCTCACACTCTATCGCTCTCTCTCTCATCCTCTCTCTCTCTCCCTCTCTCATTCAATCGGAATCGGACATTAAACCAAACTATAGTTTTTCACTAGAACTATCACTTTTCAAGTTCACCTTGTCCAAATCGACGTCTGTTCTAAACTCTGCTTTCGTGAATCGGGGCACAGTCATTCAAAGTGTTCCAAAATAGAGCTTGAGAAAATTTTAATTTGTGAAAGAACAAGGAAGTGGCCGTAAATCCGTTCGGGCACACACAAAGCGTCATAATCTATCCAAAATCTCATCATCCTCCGATTCTTGTGAGCGCAAAAAGCATAAAGTGAATTATATTGTCAGCGTGCCAGATACATATTGGTTAGGGACGATCACTGAGAATATGCAACTTTCAGCGAAAGATCCGATCGAAAAAAATTATAACGCGTTAATGATCTCAAAAGATATTTTAACTGATGATTGGAACTGCTGAAGAGAATCTAATAAGAGAAATAATGTTCCTTAAACTGCAAAAAGGGGGAAATAAAAATATTAAAAAAATTTGCACACCTCAAAGAGCCAGTTCTGACCGCCTCTCGTGAGCAGATCCATCAGGCGATTCAGCACGAGCACAAGGCACGACATGCACGCCGAGCACCACAGTCCTCAAATTGCTTTCTCAAGCATGCTTCTGAAATCCGGCGAATCTATGTTTTTCCAAAAAGTCAAACCTAGCGCGATGGCGCCGGCAATGTAGTTGGGTACGGGCGCCGCACAGTAGACTTCGCCGACGATGAAGAAGTAGCCCGTGAGCAGAGAGTTGAGAGACAGCGCAAACATGTCGACAATGCCGAGGTAGAACATTATCTGAAAAGTGGGTATTCAATTTTTTTTATGTTCTCTTTTTTATTTTACTTTGATTCTATAAATTACTTGCAAGATTGTTGATATATGTAAGTATGTATGTACGCAAATATGCTACTAATTTCTACTATGGTTTTACAATGGCCTTGTCTCTAGCATAAACCATTCACAGAGTTACATGTTTTTTTTTGTTCTTGAAAATGTCACGCTTTTAGACGTAATAATGTCTAAAATACATATTAGAGAGAAAAAAAACCACTGAATTGGAGTCATTTTGTAAAAAAGAAAAACATAAAGTGAATGATAGTCCTTGAACATACGTAGTTTTTGAACGGGCAAAAGTGGCCATGACTAATTCAGTAAGAAAGTTATTTTAATAACAGAAGCCTCTTTTTCCACTCTTTTACAAATACAAATATAAAAGAGTGGGAAAAGAGGCTTCTGTTATTAAAATAACATTCTTACTGAATTTGAATTCTTTTACAAATGCAAATATAAATAACAAGCGAATAACATTCTTGGCTAGATATCTGGGAGCAACCACTCATCAGTCTTTGAGCATCAGCAGAAGCTGTTTGTTACTCATCGTCAGAGATAAAGCGTTTTCGAGAAAAGAAATCTAGTTTTTTCTCACTCTTTACAACAATGACACAAAATATTTTATGTGAATATTATTAATACAGCACGAACGTGAGTTTTTTCGTTTTAGCTTTGAGATAGTTTGTATGAGGTTGGGAATATTTAGTCGTCTCATGAACACGAAAGAAAAACTTGCCTTGTAGCAAGAGTATTTCGTCTGCTGCCAGATGGCGGGCAGACAGATTGCGTAGAGAATCTAGGAAAGAAAGTGTGGTAATAAATAAATAAATAATAAGAATAATAATAAATCAAAAAGTCAAGTATTCAGTCTAAATTCTGGAAAGGCGAAGACAAACACCTGATATCCACTACGAAAACTATACTAATTTGAAAATGATTTATAATTAACCGATACATAATCTACGATAGTTCGATTTAGAAACTTTTTTAATAATAAGAACAAAGTTCCATTATATATTTACAGTATTTTTGATTTTTATTATAAAGTACCGCGCACGCGCCACGAATGGCTCGGAGCCGCTCAATCGGTATCCCCATGGCTGGCTAGTAGATTACTATAACTACCGTACCTCTGCGAGCGCGCCAAATGCGATGCAATAGATGCCGAGCGCGTAGTTGCGTTGGCCGTGCGCACCACGCCAAGCGTCACCCGGCGGAGCGACGACGCTTTAATTCGAATTTAGTTTCTTTTTTAAAATTAATATAAATTAATTATTTTTTTAAACTTTTCTTTATTTTTTTTATAAATTATTTTTCGACATTCGATTAACAAATCGATTCAGCTAAAATGACAGAAATGATCTCCAACTTGCAGTCGTAGACGTGATCTTCATCGTTCATCCATATGAACTGCAGTTGGCTGTTGTACATGGCGGCCAAGGGGGAAAAGAAGAGAGCTCTTTTTCTTTCTTTTTTTTTCTTTGCACCAAGACAAAGTAGCTAACGACTGTAGAGATCTCTGAGTCTACCGAGTCGAGTCTTCAAGTATTCATCTCATCACAGACATATGCACGAGATGTAGGAATAATATTACGTATTCACAAAGATTTCAAAGACAGGGGAATTACTTCAAACAACACGCATGACTTTGGCTTCCACTTAAACTGCAAGGTAACACTTGAATGCACGAGTGGAGACGGGAGAAGACTGTGACTGTGGTCGGCTTACTACATATGTATATAGGGCTGAGAGGTGGTGTGCACTTTCTTAAGGGCAAAGAGAATAGAGCAAGAATGGCAGATATGATAATCTTCTTACGTGATTATCATATCTGTCATTACATAAGCTCCACCTATGTACATGACAAGCAACATGACTCTTCCACACAGAGTACTTTATCCTCCATGCAATTGTGCTCGGCCAAGCCACCTCCATCCCACAGTTGCACTCTCAAGATCCATATGGATCATTTGAAGCTGTGCTTATCCAAAAAGAAAGAGTAAGCAAGCACCGACGCAATTTCGTATGTTTGGTAATACTTCCATTTTTGAAATAGCAGCATAAGATGATGACAGATAAAACGTTTGTTTTTCTCTCTCAATTTTTCGGTTTACTAGCTGTCATTTTTACAATAGTCCACTATATAAAACTTCTAAAGATAGGAAAAAAATCGGCAACATTAGAAATGGCAAACAGTGGAATGTATTAAATTTTGGAACACAATTTTCGTTTCTAGTGAAAAAAGAAAATTTTGTTGGGTGACATCGCCTTAAAGGCATTAGAATACCGCAAGAATGCTCTATGAGCATGGGACTGGAAGGCATTGTGCTTGTTTATGAGAAGAAGAAAAAAAAAAAAGGAAACACACGTGCGCTGACTACCAGTATAGAGTGTTAGTACACAAAGTAAGTAGGTTTCAGCAACCATGAATATTTCGATGGATTTTCCGAGAAAAATTTCGCTTTCTTTCTCCATCACCCTGGGAATAAAGGTCAAACGTATGTACATACATACATATATACGCATCAAACAAACCCATTCTCCCAGCCAGACATCGCACAATGATTTTTTAGCACAATGATTACATAATTTTTTTGGATTTACGACAGTAATCACCATGAACTTTTAATTGAAATGCCAGTACCAACGTTTGTCTACACATGTACATACATATGTACCTTGCATGAAGCACTCTCACGGTTCATCTAGTTCAGCATATTACATACGTAACAATAGATGGGTTCAAAAGTCGAAATTAAATAAAACGTTGGTAACCACAATGTACATATTTATGAAGATGCCTGTAGCATTCCATGGTATATCTGATCAGATTGGACTTGCACTAACTAACAATAAGTGCGTATCGTGGTGACAGAGTAGCTAATATATACGCACAATCACAGGGCGTTTCATACAAGTTGTTCTTAAAATATTTGCTGCATATCATGCAACTCGAACGCGGAAAAGTTAATATTTTGCAAGGGTTCTCAGGAACAAATAGCAAAACAATTTTATAAAAAAAAAGAGAAAAAAATTTATCAGCAATGCACTTTAGCTCAAAGAGATCGGCGTATTTGCCGCGAATTGTTGACACTTTTCTAATTTCTATCTCGATGGAGCAAGCCATATTTCTACAGTACACCTGATTCAGAATAGCGAAAATATACTTTTTGTGTTACGAGAGAGATGCAGATCGAGTGCTGACGATGTGTATATCTATTTTTGCCATGCATCTCAATTCTCCATCCTCACTAACCTTTCTAGAATTTTTCTTCGTGAGTTTTTCTTAAACATAAGTTTTTCTTTAAGTTTCTTTGCTCACCTCCATTCGCTAATTCATGAAAATTTTTGAATAATAGCTGAAAATGAGTGCTAGGAGCACTCTCACGGTGCATCTAGTTCAATATTTTATATACATATAACAAAAAATGGGTTCAAAGGCCGAATATTATATAAATGTAAAGCAAGATCAAACATTTGTCGAGAACATTCTGTACTTATACATATACTTAAAAAAAAAGAAAAACCTACTTGTAGTGAGAGCACACAATCATCTCTCTTTGCCGAATGAAAAAGGCAACGAATGTGGAGACAGCTTCTGGATTACCTCCCTTATATCCCTCTTGCCTTATACAAATGAGCCTACCATTCATGGAGATGTGAAGGTAAAGCATAATCCTCCCTTTTTCTATGTCAAATTCGCGACCGAACATGAAGCAATGATTGTTTAGTTGCTCGCACCCTCTACATAAAGCAGCATTAAGGAAGTAATCCGCCGATCTATAAACCCTAGAAACATGGGGTACGTTCTAAGAATAATGCATGGAAAAAATGAGAGGCAGACAGTACAATGCAGTGTAGGCGTATGGAATAGTTCAACGACTAACAATTAGTCAAGCTCGCCATCACACTCCTGTGTCCGGTTTCAAATGTCACTAATTTAGTATGTATCATCAGCAGTAACAAACATTTGGGCATAGAAAATAGGAAAGAAGGCACAACTCAGGCCTAAGTCAACAAACCGCCCGAAAAACATAACAGTATGAATTTTAACGATAGCATGAGGGCATACCAAGTCTTGTTTTCAAAAATCATGAACTAGCACGCGCAGTTTTTTAAATGCTCACATACTGGGAATTATTGCAATTAGTGCGATAAGAAAGATATCTATGCAAATAATAGCTAATCCGAACGAAGGAGGATACTTAATATTAGAGAACAAAATATAATTTTCCGATTGAATTTTGTGGCTTCTTACAACAACAACAATGACAAAAGCGATTTTAGCTTACCAATAATCTACTTATTTGATACATTCAAGCCAAAATATGTATCTACAAATGTTCATGATTGAGCCCGAGGTTTCCATGTTTTGTCTCGTTAGCATCCATTCTCAAAGTACATTACAAATAAATGAAAGACTTGCTAATTCGCTATTGTTCTTGTAATATTTTTTTTTAATGTTAAAAATTTTTAAAAGTTCAAATTTAACCTTACAACTGATTTTTATGTGCATACATATGTATGTATGTATGTATCGCTGATAATCAGGCATAATCTGTCTTTATCAAATATACATGTAAAGAATATGTATGCATGCATAAACACAGTAGGAGACTTTTCATACATACATTCATGTGGTTCCAACATTAAATTAGCCTGCTTCCTGAATGGAAAGCAAAAGGCCAAATGCTCATTCGTGCATCACCGCCAGTTTATAAAAAAAGGAAAAAAATTAATCTCTGTTTTTCCAACCTCTCACAATCAGACGAAAGCTCAAATGATGCAGAAGGATATATAGGAAAAAAATCCCCTCTGTTTTGTTTGGGCATAAAAAATATGTTTGTGAATGAACACCAGGGGTAAACGACCACGAAAACGAATGGAAGCTTAGTCATCAGAATAAGAAAAGAGTTTGTGAGTTATCAGGGAAAAAAGATTCATGGCTACGCTGATATATTTGTACTGTATTTGTATAACGTGGATTTCAAAGGGATGTTTTGGCCTGAAAAACGCGAAAACTCCTCGTTTCAAATATTTTTTTTTCCGATTTTTGTAGCCTACATGTTTTTTTAAAGAAAAGTCACAGAGAGATTTTTTAATGCTGTTAAATGCCGTTGATTTAAAAAAAAAGATTTCAAAAATATTAAGTTATAACTTGTTTATGGGCATGTGAATTTTCAATTTCGATCTCAGTCGAATTTGTTTCGAATTCACAATTGCTCATTTCATATTCTGATGACTAAGTAGGCTTACATCCGTTTTCGTGGTCGCTCACGGCTTTGTTGAATGCAAGTTTAAATGTAAATAGATGATTGTAGACAGATAAGCTTCTATCAATGGGGAATATATTCAGTGGCCTCCATTCTTTGTTTCGTGGATACCATAGATATTCACAAACATATTTCTTATGAGGATTAAGGTACCGGAACAAAATGCACCTCAGATGACAGTCTTTTTTTTCTATAAATCCTTTAGCATCATTTGAGCTTTTGTCTGATTGTGAGAAGTTGGCATAAATAGAAATTTATTTTTTCTGCTTCTTCGTCTTCATAACCGAATGAGCATTTGGTTTTTTTGCTTTCTATTCACGAAACAGGTAAATTTTACATTGGAACCATATGAATGTATTATAAACCTTCAACAACCTATATATATATATATATATATATATATATATATATATATTCTATGCATTTTTATATGTACATACGCATTATGTGCAGACATATTATACCTTATCATCACAGATACACATACACATGTATGTTTGCGCATAATTAGGGCTACATTTGAACTTCTTCACTTTTGAACCCTCTTAGTAAAGCAGGCGGCAGGCACGTGAGGGTTTGAAGACGGCTGCGTTATCAGAAAGCAAGTTGGCCCTTTTCAAGTGATATCACAACGACAGCGAATTAGCATGTATTACATATATCTGAACGTTAACAATGGCTGCTAACGAGACAAAACATGGAAAGATCCGACTGACTCGTGATCGTGTTTGTAGACATTCTGACTTATTTCCAATGATTGAACTAATTGTGAGCTAATTGCTAGCTTGCTTTTCCTTGTTGTTGTAAGAAGTCACAAAATTCTGTTCAAAAATTGTCTTCCCCAAATTTAAAATTTAGTTTCCTACTTGACTTGGATACGGCATATCATTTGCGCAGCTAACTTGCTTATAACCTTAATTTTCTAAATAGTTCCCAGAAATAGATGGGTTCTTGATTCCTGAAAACAAGATTATGTCCTCTTGCTTTCGTTAAAATTCGCACTGTTATGGTCCTCAGGCCATTTTTGTTGACGCCAACTCCTAATTAGGCGTCTGTTCTGTCTTTTTTCCTTGTCTTGTTTTGTGAGCACTTTTCTGTTGCTGAATAGATTTGCGATCTTTGCAACTACTGCTGATGATACATAACATTTCATGGCATTTGAAATCGGACAGAAATGTGAGTTTGAAAACGAAGGAGAGCTTTGACTAAGCCATCAAGCGATCTTACATTCTGCTCAACAGCATTGAAGTGTCTGCATCTCCAGATTCTATTTTGAGTGAGTTCCATGGTTCTAGGGTTAATAGATCACTGGATTACATGCTTCCTTTATGTAACGGTTTGCGAAATCAACTAAACATCCGTTTCATGTGTTCTGTCGCGGACACGGATTTGACATAGAAAACGCGATGGATTATGTATGCTTTACCGTTGAATTCCCATGAATGGTATGTTCATAGAAGGCAAGAGAGTATATAAATGGGAAATAATTATGAATCGGCTCTCTCTCCACATTCGCCGCCTTTTTCCCTTGGGACGAAGAGGGCGTACTTTGTGCAGGCATTAGAGTCTCTCACTACAAGTGGATTTTTTCTTAATATTTATTTTTTACGTTTATAAAATATATATATATATATATATATATATATAGAATTTCTCTTCAAACGTTTGATCTTGTCTTTCTTTCATTTAATTTTTGAATTTTGAACCATCCATCTATTGTCATATAATTTGCTTGATGCAACTTTTGAGTTCTGCTGCACTCAAAAGTTGCATGAAATAGTGAATGGAGAAGAGTAATGAGACGAAAAGAAAAAAAAATTTCTCATATAGAAAAATTCTAGAATGTTATATGAGGATGGACATTTCTGACAATGAGGCATGGCAAGCATAGGTACATATATCGTCAGCGCTCCCTCTCCAACTCTCTCACGTACCATAAAAGTATATTTTTGAAACCATGAATCAGGTGTACTGTACAAATAAGTCTTGTTACGCTTTCGCTCCATCGAGGTGGAACAGTGAAAAGTGTTAACAATTCGCGGCTAATATTCTGATCGCTTTCATCCAAAGTGCATTGCTGATAAATAATGTTAGTTAACTTTTTGTTAATCGAGCCTTGATAGTTTGTTATTTGTGACAACTGAGAGCACTGGCAAAATATGACAATTTCTGCTCTCACAAGAATTTCAGCACATATTCTTGGATAATATTCGTTGAAATGCACAGTTATTGGCTAAATTAGCTTCTCTTTCACCACTCTACGCTCTTATGGTTAGCTATTGCAAGTTCAATTTGATCACTTTTACTACCAAGGTATGGGTATATGTAGATAAATGTTGCAACACGGGTTTAAATGTAGTATCTTGTGGTTACCAATCTTTATTTAATTTCGACTTTTCAACCCATCTATTGTTATATTTTAACCTTTATGCATTATGATGCTATTGCATTAACCAGTGTATCTATGTTTGTACATTGTTGTTAGCAACTCAGAAAAAATTCCAAAAAAAAAATTGACAACCGACGGAATGAGGTTATTGCGCAATGTCTAGCTGGGAGAATGTGTTTGTTTGATGCGTATACGGTTATATCCGTTGTTCCCAGGGTGTTGAAAAAAGAGTGACCTTCCTTGTTAGATTTCTCGGAAAATCCCCTCGGAACATTCTCGGCTCTGAAACATATACAACAAACATACTTTGTGAACTAAAGACTCTTACATATATTAGTCAGCGTATGCCAGTTTCTATGAATTTTTGAGCTTTCACATAAACAAAAAGCCTTACATTCCAATTCTTGCTAAAGGCTGTAAAGCATGCTTTATGATTGGAATACCTAGACATGCAAACATATGATGTCTACTAAAACATTTGGCTTTTTTCCATTATAAGCGAAAATTTTGGATATTCCACTGTTTGCCATCTCAAATGAAGCCGAATTTTTTCTTTCGTTTGAAGTTCCATATAGTGGACTATTCTTTAAAAAGTCGAAAAACTTAGAGAGAAAAAGCCAAATGTTTTATCTGGCATCATCTTATCTACATGTATAATATAAATAAAAAATCTCCTGACAAGTAGTTCATTCCATGAGCACCGCTCTGCTTATGATTAGTGGAACTAAGTAATCCGTGTTCTTTTGAACTCGTCTCTGTTGTTGTTTTAGTGAATCTTTACGAATGCGTCATATTATTCCTATTCTCATATATGCACATCTTGCGCATTTGTCGGTGATGAGATGAATAGATGAGCTGAAGTGTAATCGCAAGACTTTGAAGAGACTCATACTCAGACATCTACGCTCATTAGCTACACTTTTTGTCTTTGTGCTATCTACAATCAGTCAAAGAAAAAGAAAAAAAGAAAAAGAAGAAAAACATCACTCTTCCTTTTTCAGCACTCCCCGTCGCAGGCCATGTACAACAGCCAGCTGCAGTTCATATGGATGAACGACGAAGACCACCTCTACGACTGCAAGTTGGAGATCATTTTTTGTCATCATTTTAACAGAATCGATTTGTTTAGTAAGATATAAATGAGAACAAATATATAAATGAAATTTTTTTTTAAAAATAATTTTAACATAATTTTTTTAATATATATTTAAGAAAATATATTAAAGCGTCGTCGCACCACCCGGTGACGCGTGGCGTGAACGCGGCCATCGCAACTACGCGCTCGGCATCTATTGCCTCGTATTTGGTGCCCTCGCCGAGGTTTGTCTTATGCGGAAGTTGAGGAGTACTGTAAATAATCTAAATTTTTGTTCATTAAAATTATAACAAAAAAAAAATTATCACTGGGCCGGATTTTGAATTATGTAGTTTTGTTGGGTTAATTTTTAAAAAAGTTTTCAAATAAGCATAGTTTGTCTCGTCGTCTTTTTACATAATATAACGTAATTGCCAATTTACTGTTGTCTATGCTTACTTATTGATTCATTCATCACTTTCTTTCCTAGATCCTCTACGCCATCTGCCTCCCGGCCATCTGGCAGCAGATGAAACATTCGTGCTACAAAGTAAGCTCTGTTCTTTTTTGTTCAAGGGAGATAATATATTCTCCCCCCTTCAAACTATTTCAAAAGTGCAAAGAGCTTTCTCAAAGTAATACACAAAAACTCACACACACAAATCTTGGTGCTCGATGATGCCAAATCTTCATGAGATTTTTTTTGCTATTGTTGTGTGAAGAGTGAGAAAAAACGAGAGCTCTTTGGTCGAAACCGCTTAATATCTTATTGTGAGACAACTCTGAAATTGAGTAATAGCTTCTTCTCAAAGACTACGAATAGTCAAGGCTGCTCCGATGTAGCCCTGAGTGTTATTCGCTTCGTGCATACTATATAGATTGTTTTTTTTATAAGGAATGGGTATGTGAAAAGGGACTAATTTAAAGAAAATACATACTCAGATAGTCATGGCTCCTTTTACTAGTTCAAGTACGATGTTCAAGGACTATCACTCAATTGGTGCACACACAAGATGACTCCAACATTTTGCATGTTTGGCGTCGAAAATGTTTTGCTATTTTTGACAATATGACGTCTAAAAGCGTGACATTTTCAAAAAAAAACAAAGCATATAACTCTGTGAAGATTTCATGCTGGCGACTACGCGTTGGTAACGTTCAAGTACCACATTTGCATATGTGGGTGTAGTATCCCTGCAGGCTTGCAAATTATTTGTTGAAACATGTTAAAGTAAACTATTCAACACAAAAAAATTTTTTATTACAATAACCCATTTCAGATCATGTTCTACCTCGGTATTGTTGACATGTTTGCGCTGTCGCTGAACTCCCTTCTCACGGGCTACTTCTTCATCGTCGGTGAAGTCTACTGCGCGGCGCCCGTGCCCAACTACATTGCAGGCGCCATCGCGCTAGGTTTGACTTTTCGGAAAAACAACCGCAACCTAGATTCGCCGGATTTCAAACGCACTCTTAAGACGGCAATTTGAGGACTGTGGTGCTCGGCGTGCATGTCGTGCCTCGTGCTCGTGCTGAATCGCCTGATGGATCTGCTCACGAGAGGCGGCCGCAACTGGCTCTTTGACGTATGTTTTTTTTTTTATATATTTTACTTTAAGTTTTTTTCAGCAGCTTAATAATACAAACAGTAGAATACGGTTTCTCGTGTTGAATAATCTTTTGCAATTTCAAGCTTCAGTGGAAATATCTTTTGGGAAAAATGTCATTTATCTTCCCATACCGAGAACCGCAAGCCTACAATATAATTCACTTACATATGCTTTCTGCGCTCACAAGAATAGGAGCAGGATGACATTTTTGGTAGATTATGACGCTTTGTGTGTGCCCAAACGGATTTACGTTACCTTCGTTGTTCATTCACAAATTCAAATTTTCTCAAGCTCTATTCTCGAACGCGCTGAATGGTGTGTCCGATTCATTAAAAGTGAACAGAGTTTGGAACAGCCGATTTTGACAAGGTGAACTCGAAGAGTGATCGTACTGATAAAAGACTATAGTTTGGTTTGAGAGATTGGAAGCGATCCGGAGCGAGAGAGAGAAAGGGAGAGAGAGAGGTAGAGACAATGAACGAACGAGAGAGAGAAAGCGAGAGAGAGAGCGAGAGAGCGTGTGAGAGAGAGAGAGCAAGAGAAAGCAATAGAGATCGCGAGAGACAACAGCGCACATATTGTGAGAAAGTGCACCAAGTTCAATCCTTCCATTCGGTGAAGAGCCAGATCAACTCATGGCCACATCACGTGAAATGGTGAAATTGGATTAGAATTAGCTTAGCTTCTCGTAAGCCAGGTGAAAGCACCAGGGCTTACAATCATGGCATATGAATACAATGAAATGGCACATGCATAAATGCCCACATTCTCAAGAAGGCATTCTCTGTGATTTTTTTTAAGTAAATTTTCTTCAAGAATATAAGTAATGAATATAGTACAAATAAATAAAGCAGAATAAAAATTTAAGAGAAATAAATTTCATATAATGTTTTAAGTAAAAAAAACAGAATAAAACTATCCTATAGACAAATTTTCTATGAATTAAAAAATAAAATCTTTAATTTTTTTTAATTATAAATTAACAAACCTAATTAAACTTGTTTGATGTCGACGAATAAGCAAGTTACAAAAGCAGAATAACTAATTCCAATCGCACCTATATGTATATTTACATTTATATGAGTATCAATAACAGTTTTCATGTAAATTAAGAAAAATAACTTTAATATAGAAATTTTTTTATAATTTAAAAATAAAATAATTTAAAATATAGGGCAATCGCACTTAAATATTTACATTTATATGCGTATCAATAACAGTTTTTCATATAGATATAGAAGAATAACTTTCCTATAGAAAATTTTTTCTATAAATTACAAATAAATAAAAATAATTTTGAGAAACTTTTTCCTTCACAGGGCAATCGCACGTACTTGGTGCTGCTCTTCCCGACGATCTACGGCTTCCTCTTCTCGATGGTCACTCCTCCGCTCCTCTTCAATTCGTCCGCCAAAGCGTGGTTCTTCAGTCCGTTCATCAGCGACGACTCGCATGTCATTGTGAGAATTTTTTTATTTTTTTTCAATAAAGAAATAAAACGCTATGATTAATTCATCAAGCTTGGCTCATTTCACTTTATATATTTCTGTTTTTTTTAAAAATTATTATTTAACATCTTAAATCTTTTCACCTTTTAAAGGACCACGATGCTCATTATCAATATATATTAAAAAATTTCCTTCCTATTGTGTCTATCTAAATTCACATGTGCTCTCTGGCGCTTGTGTTACGGAAAAAGGCGCAAATACAAGATTGAGTTTTTGGCCTCGTTAGCAAAATACATACTTTCTTCGAGTACTTGGTCGCAGAGATCAAAAAGTTAGGAGTCAATGGAGCCAATGTCCCACGCTCACCTTTTTCAACCCGTGTTGTTGACTCGTCTAGGAGACTTCGTGAATGTATGTACTTTATGTTATTTCTTTTCCAGTATTTCTGACTAGTATGCTCTCTCGCTCTCTTGATTACTTACGTTCATTAGAATGTCTTGAAGTGATTTTAGAGACTAAAAGGATGGAGTTTTGTTCGGACTAACAATAAGTATACATTAATTGATATGTACACATATATGTCTTACTAGTCTGACTACTAGTTAGTACATTAATGTTTCTTGGCGACTTACACTACAATGTTTATGTACGTTTTTGCAGTATGAGAACTTCCCACACACGGCGAACAATCTTCTGATCGTAGTCGCGACGTGCTTTCTCTATGGAATTCTATGCTTCCGGCTCGCGTGTAGTGCCAAGTGAGGGAGAGAGAGAGAGAAAGAGAGAGAGAGAGAAAGGGAGAGATAGAGAGAAACAGAGAGAAAAGAGAGAGATAGAGAAGAGGGAGAGAGCAAGAGAGAGGGAGAGAGAGAAAGGGAGGAAGAAAGAGAGAAAGACGTACATATGTATATATATATATATATATATATATATATATATGTACAATAGAACGATGGAAATGAAGGATTAACAACAAGTCAAAGGGCGCTGCTTTTCGATCCATTACGGAAAAGAATCAAAAGTTCACTCCTCATGTCACTTTGTTCTCCATGACAACGTTTTCAACATTATTTTTCTCGCTCTTTCCCTCTCTCTCTCTCTCTCTCTCTCTCTCCCTGTCTGCTCCTTCTCTCTTCATCCCATACTCTCTCTCCCTCTCATCCCTCTATCTCTCTCTCTCCCTCTCTCTCTCTCCTCTCACTCGCTTCCCTCTCTTTCTTCTCTTTCTTTTGTTCCCTTCATTCCGACTTTCTCATGTGGAGTCTTTTCGAGCGAGAAAAAAGTAAAAGGATTGTGCACCTAACGAAAGTGTGTGTGTTGTTTGTAATGAGAGAGTGGATTTTCGACAGAACAACAACAAAGGGAAACGTCAAAAGGTAACATGACAAACTTTGTAAGAAATACAAGGTAATAAATGACTAAATTATTAATAATATAAATAATAAATAGCAAAATTAGCCGTTTTTTAGTCGTCTAAACACGAGAGATGTCGAGCTTCGTCATAGTAATTCGCCACATAAAGCAGTATGTGCTTTATTTCTTTCTTTCTTTCTTAAAATCTATCTTACTATTAGTTATTCTTTAATAATTCTCTCTCTCTCTCTCTCTTTCCCTCTCTTTCTTTTTCATCCTTTATCTTTCTTCCTCTCTTTCTCTCTTTTGTTCTGCCTTTCTCTATCTCTCTCGCTCTCACTCTTTCTTTCTCTATGTCTATCTCCGTTTCTCTCTGCCTCTCTCTTTCTTTCGTTTCCATCTCCCTCAACCCTCTCTCTTATCTCTCTCTCTCTCTTTCTCTCTCTCCTTCTCTCTCTATCTCTCTCTCTCTCTCTCACTCTCTCTCTTTCTCGGTCCTCTCTCTCCCTCCCTCCCTCTCTCTCTCTCTCTCTCTCTCTCTCCCTCTCTTTCTCGGTCCTCTCTCTCCCTCCCTCCCTCTCTCTCTCTCTCTCTCTCTCTCTCTCTCTCTCTCTCTTTCTCGGTCCTCTCTCTCCCTATCTCTCCCTATCTCTCCCTATCTCTCTCTCTCTCTATCTCTCTTTCTCTGTCCTCTCTCTCCCTCTCTCTCCCTCTCGCAGATCTTCATCCAATCCACCATCATCTGCATGTTCAACCTGGTCGCCGCCATCATCTACGTCTACATGAACTTCTTCCCGATCGCTGACGAAGTCGTCGTCGTGGGACACATCGCATGGCAACTCGGACATGGCTAGGATCTTGTTTTTGCTTTTCTCTCTTTCTCTCTATCTCTCTCTCTTGCTCTCTCTCTCTCTCTCTCTTTCTCTCACTATTTCTCTCCCTCTTTCTCTCGTACTCTCTCTCTCTATCTCTCTATCTTACTCTCTCTCTCTCTCTCTCTCTCTCTCTCTCTCTCTCTTGCTCGCAAAAACGACTTCAACGGTCCTATTCTGCTCATGAGTTCCCAGGATAAACATAAATCGGTGGCGATTGAAGAGATGGTGATTAAAAATAATAAAAAATAATAAAAAAAATAGTTTTTGCAGCCTGCCCCGCCTTCATCTACCTCGTGCTGAACCGTACGATTCAGCGAAGCGTCATGAAGTATCTCCATCTCATCTCGCCTTCGTACTCGTCGCGACTAACGGGCACGAATCTCGCGCACACCACAGCTTCGATCACGGGCCAGCACGCTATGGCCACCACCATGAGGACCAGTCCGCATCCGCATTAAAGACATGCATATGTTAGACTTAAGACCTTATGAACCTTATGCGACCTAAGTTAGACTTAACCCCAATGACCCTACGACCTTATGAACCTTATGTGTCCTTAGTTTGACTTTAACCCAATGACCTTACGACCGTATGAACCATATATAAGGCCTGATGGCCTACACAAGCTAAGTAAAGGAAAACTCGATGAAAAACACGAAATTATTCATCAAATAGCGAAAAGTATGATGTTTCATGTGGAAAATAGTATCTACGCATTAAAGACATTTCTTAGGTGGTAGTAGGTGCTTTCCATTCGCTGTATACATATATTCAAGTTCAATAAAAATGCTTTCGTTTGGTAACACAAAAATGTGCAAGAAAAAAGATAGATTCGTATTACTGATTGTGAAGCAATTTTGGCCTCTTTGACCATATAGTTTTGTTTAGTATTGTTTGATTATCATAGGTGAATAAAACGATATATCACAATTTCATGTCTGTAATCTTGCGGAAACTAATCGTAAATGATATTATGTAAATATGTATATAGTAATTATTACATCTGCGAGAGCGTTGTGCACCAAAAAGGAGTGTTATCTTATTCTTCCTGCTATCTTACAATGCATGGGTCAAATGCCTATTTTGACTTGTTTCGCCAAACATTTGCCGGAGATATTCTTTAAGCTTGAAAAAAAAAAGAACAGCCATAGGAATAAGACGCGGTCGCATGATGAACCTATGGGCGTGGAAAGATTGGACATACATACGTACAACCAGCTCGGCATTTCTGTTAATGGACGACTGTCGATTGTATACATACACAGAACTAGACAATAAATAGCCTGCTAGACAAACAACCTCGGGACAATTGGGACAATATTGTTCTAATTGTAGGACAATCCTCCTTGTGTCTAGGGCAAAATGTGCGAAATACTAGTGTCTCTATTGTGTTGATGCCATGCCTGGAGGCCGCAGGCACCGAGCTTCTTCTCCGTAAAAGTCTGGATGGCGGATTATCCGTCAATTTCATGAAGTGGCAGTCCATCAAACAAAGAAGCCAGCGTTAATTTTGCTATGGAAACTGATTGTAAGAGGAATCGCATTCGAAAGGACTTTCGTATATTTTCGGCTCAAATTCATTTCATCCTCTTGACGTTTCTAGTCGGCTTATACCGTTGACGTGTACGAAAGGCTACCTCTACAGATTCAGATAACTTGTAAACGATTGATGATTATAGATGTTATATGTATATGGTAAATAAGCTGTGGCCATCAGGCCGCCACATTTGAAGCTTTACAATTAGTATGTTTTGTGCGTTTGTGTGCCTTCGTTCAACCATCCACATGCGCATACATACGTTGGCATAAGTGGCTGCAGGCAGATCATGACTATCACTAACAGCTCTGCGATGCATCTGCTTCTTGTCTTACAACTAGTAGCCGGCAATGCCGCTCTAGGACAGGCTATTATTGGAGTCGCCAAATCCAAGATGATTCTCGCCATATTTGCTTTCAACAAAACTAAAAAAAAACATCAATTTTTAATTGACACTGTTTTATGTGTATATATGTATATAGTGGGCAACTACATACTACATTCGTCTTGTCCTATGCGCATGTGGTATGTTCATATGTAATGAAATAAGTAATGGTGAAAAACAACTTATTTAACAGAAAATCTTTTTTTTAAGAAAGGAAAAGAATCCCACGTGTTCATTGTTTGGATGCGGAGCGCTCTTGGAAAAGAATACAACGATGACGAATGCAAAGACGCAGCGAATTTCCTTCATACAGTAAGCGCATATAAAGAAAATAATAATTTGTCGGCGATTATAAGTTTAACGAAAAGAAAATCATTTCCTAAAAACGATGAGGAAAAGCACTTTTATAATTCCTGACAATGAGGAGCCGTTGAATCTGCGCGAGTTACTTTCGGAATCGACGACAGCAGCTTCCCATGATCGCCTCCTCGAGATTGCATACAACCATGTTGCAACGGAATGCGCCGAAAAAAGTTTGCCGTCCTTTATCCTACGGCCCTGCCGCCTATTTGAAAGGTGTGCAGTGGTTGTAGTTTCAGGGCAGCAGCGTCTCCGTCGATGTGGGTTGCACCTTGGATATAACTCCAGGCTACTGGTGGTATAGCTCCAGTAGCCTGGAGTTTACCGACGGCGATGTCCCATGCGCCGTCATCCATTATCTTCAGCCACTCTCGTGTTCGTGCAACAGCGGAAAGCAGGATGAACATTAGAGACAATAGCATCTTGGCTATTCATAATACTGTAGCACTCACGCAAATACATATTGGCACCTGCGTTAAGGAACCAAAAACTCTATTTTGATTTCGCGCGCCATTTTACTCGATACAACTGCGGTTCTTCTTATTCTGTGCCTCTCCATCTCTCACCCTTATTCCCTTAGCGCCTGCTATAATGAAGTAGACGAGCTCCTCTCGCGACTTTTCTTTTTTAAGAGATAAAAACTTACTTTTGAATTCGCGCCTTTTTGCCTGACCCGATCCTCCATCATGCATCAAATTCCCAAGAACAGCAACGACTCATGGCGCTCAAAGGAATCCATTAACCCGTTGGCATACATATATCATTGATTGATTGATTGATTGATTGAATATCAAAAGTTGGAGTTCATTTGCATTTATTATCTAACATACTTATTTCAATACAACCATAGTGTACAAGAAATAAATTATTGTACTGAAGCCATCCTTTATTCAAGCATATGTGTGTACAATATAGAAAACAACCTTTCCCTCTTCGACCACATTGTATTCTATTGTATTCTTCGGTAATCATAGGTGAATAAAACGATGTGTCACAATTTCCAAAATACATTTCCACCAAAACTAATCGTAAATGAGACCTCGCAAATTCGAATATATAGTGCATATGTAGAAACTACAACATCTACGAGATTTCTGTGAGATTCGTTGGTGAGATCAATTTTTAAACGATGTCATTAAACGAGCACGAAACTCAACCGTTATATATTTTTAATTTTCCTAACTATTATAACGCGTATCCCTAAATCATATGCTATCTCGCCATCGTGTCCGGCAAAAATGCGCGAATTCAAAATAGCGTTTTGGCTCCTTTAACGCAGGCGCCAATAGTTGGGTGTGAATGCTACAATACTACGAATGACAAGATGCTACTGCGGCTAATCATCAATACTATCGCCGGGGTCGCACGAACAACGAAATGGATCTCGACTTCTGATGATGCCGCGCCCTTCGATAAACTCCACGTTATCTTCCTCCTCGAATTGTAAGGTGCACGCCGGTTTTGCGGAGACGCAAAGGGCCTGAAACTATGTATATACAATCATTGCGCACAAACGACAAAAAATTTTCACGCAACAGCACGGTCTTCCATGTATGTTTGATGTTAAAAGATTCGTAATTAATAATACGGACCTGTCCGCACGCGGCACTGGAGTGGTCACCATCATAGAGATGTATAGGTACGCCCTCGCACTTGAAAATAGTAGGTTGGTTGCAGAACTCACAAATTTTATTTTTTTAAGAAGGAAAATTAACACTTACATATAATTAATATGCATATGTGAATATGGGAGCACGAATCCCTATCGTTATCTATTCCCATTTTGCTGACCATTCTAGTCGTTTTTTTCTCTAAATCACATGCTCGCTCTTGTGTCAAGGAAAAAGGCACGAATTGAAGATTGTTTTTTTTTGGCTCCTTTAAAGTAACCGATTTGTCCCTGTAGCATGTTGCGCATAATTTGCGAGTAGGCTTCTCAGGCGGCATCGTCGATGTGTGGTGAGTCGTCGTTTTCTCTGTTGCTGGAATAGGCGCGATTTGTTTTCTCGATTGATGTTTTTTTTGTCGTTTCTTTTGTCTAAAACTTGTAAATCCTTTGCCGGCTGGGCCTCAGAATAAAGGAAGCAGCAAACTTTTTTTGGCACATTCCGTTGCAACATGCTTCTGTGCAATCGCGAGGAGGCGATCATGGGCATCTGCTGTCGTCGATTCCGACAGTAACTCGCGGAAGTTCAACGGCTCCTCAGGAATTCTAAAAGCGTTGTTTCTTTTGTCATCGTTTCGAGGAAAGGTTTTTTCTTTTCTTTAAATGTATAGTCGTCGACGAATCATTTATTCTTCAAATATGCGCTAACTGTATGAAGCAAATTCGACGCGTCACTGCATTCGTGTATACGGCAGCTCCGCATCCATACAATATACACATGGACCCATATTCAATTCTTAAAAAAAAGGATATGTATTAACTACATCTGTACATACATACCTACAAACTCATGTCTGTGCTCTACATTTTCGTTCTTTTGTTTTCGTGGTAGGACAAGTTTACTAGGGAATAGCTCTCTGCCTCTCTTTCGCTCTGTTTCTGTATTTCACTCTTTCTCTATGTTTCTTTCTCTCTGTTTCTCTTTGTGCATACGTCCTAATATTTTGACAATCGATGATTTCCTTACAATTGTTACATACATTCCGGGACTCGCTCATCGATCATGTGTCTAACGAGCGCATTCCTTATATGGACAATTCAGAATTGAAAACCACGGATGCTCTTATTTCGATAAATAATTTAAAAGAGTTTAAGATAATACTTTAAAAGAAACAATAAACCTTGGATGACACCCTTCTAAATATAATCGCTGGCTGCATGAAACAATAAGGAACAGAAGAACGTTTAAATACACAACGAGAATAGAATAAATAGTACTATATTTAAGAAGATAGAATAGTGAACCCGAAAATGTAATATCGAGTCAAAGACCACTTTAATCGATACTAAAGAGAGTCCAGCTGAATTCTTAATAGATCATTTAATGTTGGGATTGGAATAGAAAGGACTGATGACAGTGTGTGACCGTAACCGAATTATGCAACTGTGTGAATTGTGTGACAATTTCGCCATTTTTCTATAGATTATTTTTTATGTCCACACATTATAACGATGAATGTATAGATAAATAAATAAACATTGCCTGACATGAAACCGAGACTGACACTTCATAGCCGTAACACTCTGGCTCTTCAGTGCAGAGAAAGTAGCATTGTTCAAAGTCCACGCTCGCTGCGCGAATGATCGGCCCTAACCAGACATCGTTCGTGACGAACAAAAGACACTTTTCGTGATGGCTGTGAGCATTTATGTTAGCAGAATACAAATATTCTAAATAGTCAGATTAAACAAAACAAAAAATTCTTCACAATGAGCGAACTTTTTGTCCCCCGAATATAGAACATTCCACTCTTATTTACATTCTTCATCGTGGAAAATCGTAAAATCCGCGTCGTTTTAAATTGAATATAAAACAATTTTTTTCAAAGTTTACATCCTCTTCTAATATGTACAACGTTCACACAGTCATGACAGTACAATGTGTGCGTTCATACAAATAGCTATGCATGTATTACATACTTTCTGTCCCGTTGAAACTATATAATTAGGGCGAGAATCACCATGTGTTTGGCGACTCCAATAATTGGTGGTCCTGCAACGGCATTGCCAGCTAGTTGAAAGAGAAGAAGCAGAAGAGAGACAGCAGAAGAGATGTTTGCGATCATCATTGTTAGCCTGCAGTTATGGAAGGCAATGGAGACACACAACCAGACAAAAAGCCTCAAATGTATCGGCCCTAATAACTACAGGTTATATACTAGTATGTAAAACTTCTTTAATCAACTATCTACTAGTCTACAAGTAATCTGAATAATGTCACGTATCTGTAGAGATTGGAGAAGTAGCAGCCGCCTCTGGTCCTCGTGGAATAGTAGGATTGAAGCGCGGAATAGGAAGACAGAGGAAGAGGGGGCTATGAAAAATTAATGGCACTCCCTTTCCAATGCGTTTCCTTACAGTTTCTATAGAAACTGTATGTAAAGCAAAATGAGAGCTTCATTCGTCTCTTTTTGAGATGGGCGAATCATCCGAAATAAGGACTTTTATGTGAAGAGGAGCAGCCTGCTGACGTCAACACAAGCACAACGAATGATGTCTTACAGTTAGAAAATAAAAATGTTGTCTTGACGATTTGTCTTCTCTGCATGAATCTAAGGGGCCAAAAATATCCGGCCCGGCCCCCGATGTTTGCCCCGGCCACTGCCCCTGACGTCCGCCGGCCCCCAATGTCACCCACGGCCCCAGGCTTTTAAAAAATCTATACAATAGCTGATTGTGAGTTCAGAGTTTAAAATCTATCCAAAACTGAGAGCATTTCGTATGAGCAACACATCTGTAACCCATACGAGATAAAGCGGGGCACATTTCATCATGAATTGGGACATTATTTTTTCAACTGGGGTGATTCAGTTTCCACACGGTATCCGGAAGCCCAGAGTAGGCCCCGGCCCCTTGTTATGCCGGAGCCCAGAGTAGGCCCCTCCTTGTCCGTGGCTGGCCACCCACGACAACATCTCGTTTTAGTCATGCAATGCTGGTTGCATGTCCAATCCATGTCTCCGACTTCTAGTGGTGAAATGTTTTTTTTTTTAGTTTTTGGCTTTTTTTCCAATGGTAGTGGATTTTGGAAGAGAAACTTGAAAAATGCAAGTAAATGTCAAATCAATTATTGATCTTCCGAATGCTTCGAACCTGATCGCCGTGCATTTTTTTTAAGTTTTAATAAATTTAATTCAATTACATCATCGCGAATTCGAATGACATCACGTGGATGTGTTTTCGATGACTTTGTATGGGTGCTGCACAGAAAATGAATTTTTTTCTTTTCGCATATAAACAAGAGCGCCAAAAACGAAGTCGCATTTTATTACTCTTTCTTAACATACGACAACTTATACAATAACGCGCAAATGGTATTCATTTGAAGTCTTACAAGTTACAGTTAACATTCAGTTACAAATATTTGTATGCCGTATTTTCTCTATTAGTACCCCTCCCTCTAGTAGAACCCCTCCCTCTAATAGTGCCCCCCTCTGGCAATTGTATTGAAAAATAGAACCCCGGGGGTACTAATAGAGAAAATACGGTAAATGCAAGTCCTTCAGAGAAAGTGTGGCACATGGTTGAAAAAATTTCAGAACTTCAAGATCAATCTAAATCTTACATATATGTACATACATGTCTTATGTATATTGTCTCTAGTGTTCGAAAATCACCAGCGTTTTCAATACAAGTGGTAAAAGTTTCCATTATTTTTGTTTTTACTCTCTCTCTCTCTCTCTCTCTCTCTCTCTCTCTTTAAAACTTTTATTTTCAAAATAATGTTGGTTAATTATTTAAATCTTATTTACATATTTTTTTTATAAATATTACGCACAAAAAACACCTTTAAATCGTATTTACATATATGTACATACATACATATGTACAAAAAATAAACAAATCACAAAAAAAAACAAATTCAAAAAATAAAATAAATCTTCCCAATTACCCCTCCTTTGCACATCGCGTCAGCTCATTTGCCAGCAAGTCGAGGCCGGCGAGGCCGAGCAGGACACGTGAGTCGGAACCGGTCACATCGGCGAGGCATGAGCTGAATCAGAGAGAGAGACAGAGAGAGAGAGACAGAGAGAGAGAGACAGAGAGAGAGAGAGAAAGATAATAAGAAAGGGGGGAAAAGAGAGGGAGCGCGAGACAGAAAGACAGAGAGAGAGAGAGAGAGACCGAAAGAGGTGGAGCGAAATAGAGAGAGGGAGAACGAGTTAGAGAGAACGAGAGGGCGGGAGCGACTAAAGTTGGGCAGATTCAGAGAGGCGAAGAAATAAAGAGAAGTGAGGCAGAAGTAGAGAGTAAAAAGAAGCGAAAGAGAATTGGCGCGAAAGAATAGAATTTGAAGAGAGAACAAAATGGAACTAAACATGAGATTGAATAGGACAGAAGGCAAAGGGTAATATAATATTTTTTCTGCTATCTCGCTCTCTCTCTATCTCTCTCTCTCTTTATCTCTCTCGATCTCTCACTTTCGCTCTCTCTCACTCTCTCTCTCTCTCTCTCTCTTTCTCTCTCCCCAACCCCAGCGTCCTTTGCGCGAAGACGCCTGCGGCAAAGATGCGAGCACCGCGCGCCCTGAGTGCTGCTGCTGGCTCGTCCGGCCGATCGAGCGAGAAGCCATCAGTCAGTACGATGACGTCATAGCCTACCGTACTCCTTTTGGCGGCGTCATCTACCTTAGTCGGAGCCTGGGAGTTTAAGATAGACATACCATACTCTCGTATTCTAATGATACCGTGTTCTCCTCGAGAATCTGCCGCGCGAACTCGAGCGCCGCGCCCAGCTGCGTGATGCCGCCGAAGAAGCGGAGAGCTTGAATTGGAACGAAGTCATAATGATTATACAATATAACGAAAGTCAACAAAGTACTTCTTCTCTTGCTATGTCTCTCTCCTTCTATCTCTCTCTCTCTCTCTCTTTCTCTCTCTCTTTCTCTCTCTCTCTCTCTCTCTCTCTCTCTTCCTCTAACCATGCAACTTTCTCGAGAAGGTCTCCGCCGAGTCGTTGCAACGCTCAAGACGCGGATCGACAATGAGACGGAGGCGGCGTGCTGAGCTGAAGGCGATCAAGCCGACCTGAATGCAAACTCTCTCTCTCTCTCATTCTATATCTCTCTCCCTCTCTCTCTCTATTTCCCTTTCTCGATCTCTTACTCTCACACTCTCTCGTACTCTCTCACAAGTTATCTCTTCCTCTCCGTCTCTCTCTCCTCTCTCCCACCTTCTCTCGCTCTCTTTTCACCCCCCCCCCCCCCGGGCTCTCTTCTCTTTGGCTCCTTTTCTTCTCATTTTCTTTCACCTACAAAAAGCATCCAAAGTCACAAACCCGTCTGTTCACATCGCTTCTAAGCAGGGCATCAGCCACAAGTCCGACGAGCTTCTTCTGCTTGTCAAAGTCGCCGCGGCTGCTTCCGGAGGCGTCGAGCAAAAAGAGGACGTCAGCGCAGAGCGTTGAATTTGTCGAAGAAGACGACGGAACGACAGACTGAACGGAAGAAGTCAGACTGCCTCCTGTGGCAGATGACGAAGAAGAACGAGGAGTGACAGAGGTGGCAAGAGGAGAAGAACGACTTGACGAGGAGGAGGAACCGGTCAAAGTATGGCTCGAAATGGTAGAAGCTGGCATAGTAGGTGAAGGTAGACTTTGTGGCGTTGAGGAAGAGCTGGTTGAGGTTGAGGAAATTGGAAGAGATGATGTTGCGTCGACTTCACTTGTAGGCAGTGGTGGTCCACGGTCAGCCATGTCCTTCTGTTCAAAGCCGTGGAATGGCAAAGGATCGCCGAGGTGGCTGCCCGATGAGCCTATGAGCTCTGCTCGTGTGGACAGGCCAGTCGACGATGAGATAACAGACGAATCAGCGTCCGAGATGAACGAGGACATTCTTCTGCCTGCGAGCGACGCGTTCATTTGATTCGATTCTGGTGTCACGTGTCGTGTAAAGATGATGAGTTGTTGAAGCGATGGCGCTGGCTCCGGAACGGGCATTATGGTGCTATCGTAAGTGGGCTTTACGGTGCTACCGTAACCTTTCGAGTTTGGTGTCAAACTCGCTGACGACGCAGCATTGCTGGCTGTCGTTGTTGGCAAAGTGCCAGAAGACGACGAAGTCATGCCGAGTAATGTTGTATTGATGCTCGGTTCTGAGGTAGTCGCATCGACTATCGAGCTTGTCGCTGATGAAATACTTCTTACTGTCGTCGAACTCTGCGCATTCCTTGTGGTGTCTGTGCGAGGGGTCGCCGTTGGGTTACTGTATTGTGTGCCGCTTGTTCCAAGAGTATTACTGTAGTTTCTTGTCGCGCTCATTGGTGTAGTGTTCTCAAGAAGTCGAGTGGTACTAGTTTCAGGCGCTATTCTTGGTGTCAGATTCCTTTCCGAACTATTAGTGTTAGTCGTCGTTGGTGTAGGGTGGCGAGTGCCATCTTGGAATTGAAATCGCTCGGCAGTTGTAAAGGGCAGTGGGCGATGATGGTAGTAACGAGTCGCCGACAGCTGGAGCATCCGGTCGACGTCTGCTTCGTCGAGGGAGAATGACGGTGTATAGAGGAGCGGAGAAGAGTCGGTGATAGTGCCGAAGGGTTCGGTAGGAAACGAGGGTACCGTATTAGAGACGGATACGGTAGGCGAGGAGGGTACTGTAGAAGAGGAGGATACAGGAGGCGAAGAGGGTACGGGAGGCGATGAGGTTATGGGAGGCGAGGAAGGTTCTGTAGAAGAGGAGGTTACAGTAGGCGAGGAGGATACGGTAGATCTAGTAGAAGGAACCATTAATGATACGGTATGTGATGTTGATATGGTAGAGCTCAAAGTAGGAAGCGCGGTAATCGGCATGTTTGTGGGTGAGTACGAGGGAAGACTGGGTGCAGCCGGCAATTGCGCAGGCTCAGTGTTCGAGGCGATCTCGGGATATACGGTAGCAGTCGCTGTGGGAGGCTGCAAGGAGCCAAAAGTTATCTAAATTTTCATCGATCAAAAATTAAACATCAAACTTCAAAGATCAAACATCAAACGATGAAAAAATGTCTCGGACAAACCACTATCAGCCGACTGGTCGTTCCTTGATCTGCTGAAGAAAGCCAAGTTCTCCGGCGGTCCACCAGCAGCGATCGTCGCAGTGCATCGAGATCAATGTCCACGGTGGCCGTAGTCGTGGTCGCTGCGGGACCAAAGAAGGCGTGTGGCGCCAATTTTGAATCTGGCGTTTTGGCGCCAAGAAGAATCTCTTCGATCGCGTCGTAAAAGTCACGTAGCAGTAGCTCGTCTTCTTCTTCGGCAGACTTCTCGTTGAGGTGGCTGTCGACGAAGAATGGCCGACGAGTGATGTCGAAGAGGGGGTTGTCGCCTGAAGAGAGAGAGAGAGAGAGAGAGAGAGAGAGAGAGAGAGAGATAGAGCGAGAGAGAGAAATAAAAAGAGAGGAAAGAGATAGATCGATTTTTGAGATTTCGATAAAGTAATTGAAAGAGAGGAAATAAGAGATGTACAAGTGAATGTCAAAAGATAAGCGAGCAAATAGAGATAGAAAATGACAAAGAAGCTAACTAATGAACGAAATAATTAAAAAAAAATATATTATTATTTATTAATCTAGTGTACAAAAATCGAATAACGCGTAAGAAACGTAAGAAAAAAAAGTTAAAAAATTTAAGCACTGGAATCTGACCAATTTCGTTAAGCATGTTCGACGGCATGAGACGGAGTCGTTCGAGGCGGACATCAGAGGAGGCCGATTGCGAGAGCGGCTGAGGGAGGCCGATATCGGGTGCGAAGAAGATGATGGGCGTTGTGGTCGCGAGATCTATGCAGTGTTTGCCTTTGGCTTCGTGCCAAAATTGGCTATATTCTAGTGTAGGCGACCCATCGAATTATAGGCGTCCCATGGCAATGGGACGCCTTTAATTTTCATTGATGGAACGCCTTTATCTTTCATGGGACGCCTATAATTCGATGGGACGCCTACACTAGAATAGAGCCGCAAAATCAGAGTCATGAAGATTGTCAAGAGTTTTTGTGGAAAGATAAATGTAAAATTTTTAATTTTTTTTAATAAATAGAAATAACTGCCTATTGTCGAAAAATTTCGTAGAAACAGATTAATGCAAATAGCCACTCTGAAAATGTCAAATATAAGAATCTCGTCAAAGACGAAGGTGATGGGGATATGTACATACACACAAATGAAAATGAGATTTAAAAGGAAATTAACTTTATGACGTTGTAATGGATATGGCTAATCGTTTTTGAAACATAAATGCAGTTCAAGAAACAAAAAAGGGAGAACGAAATTGTGGTTCGGAGATGAAACAGACATGAGTGGAAGAAAGGGAGAGTGAAAGGGAACAGAAGAAGAAAGATGGGAGCATATGCAAGAAAATGGAGCGCGCGAGTGAGAGAAAGAGGGGGAGAGTGAGAGAGCGAATGAGATAGAGAGAGAGATAGGCAGAGAGAAAGAGAGAGGAAGAAAACAGAGAGTGGGAGGGAGAGGGAAAGAGAGAGAGTGCGAGAGAGAGAGAGTGCGAGAGAGAGAGAGAGAGAGAGAGAGAGAGAAAACCAGGGTGAGCACGGATGAACGGAACAATAACAAATGGATGCTGCTACTAACCGTTGAAGGTACTGCTTTCCACTGTCACTTGTAAAATGAGCATGCGCAGCAAGAAGTCGAGCTGAACATGTATGTACATTCGATCCAAACTAAAACAATATAAAATATATAAATATTATATAATATATAGGAGATCTTGCTCGCATGTCATACATTGATTGATTTACCATATAGTAAACTTGGTATGTGTTCGTCGTCCAACTTGAAATCAGTATTCCAAAATTTTGGCTAGTACTTCAAAGGCCACTTTCAACATAAGACCACCGGGACGAATATGCACACATCTTTTGCCTTTTTTTATGAATTACTATGAAATGCTAACACAAAATGAATTATTAAGATATGCAAAAATTTCAAAAATTAAAATCTAAAAAATATGTATATTTTATTTTAAAATGATCATTTGGCTACCAAGAACGTCGCTATGGGGCTGATTCTGATTCCGATTCTGATTCTTGTAGTGCTGCGTCGTGTAACCGGCGGCGAGGCATGCATTCAGGCTGGAAATGACATATGAGTAAATGAATGAATGAATGAATGAATGAATGAATACAATGGCACGGCAAGAAATATCACAATTGTCGGAGAAGGCAGCTTATTTACTTATTTATCTTTTTATTATTATTATTTATCAGCATCAAAATAACATATATGGCGAAAAGTTGTTCGCTAAAAGTTGTTCCCTTTGCATTTTTATGCGGTCATAATAGCTCGTCTTTTTCAGGTAGACCATACATACACATGCGATATCTGGGCAATAAAGTGCTCCGAAGCAGCTGGTGATAAAGAGTTGGCAAGCTTGCGCATTACTCGTTTATCCGGCACATGAACACAGAGATACTATTTAGTGGACGGAAGTGAAAGCTTGCGGACAGGCGAAACGGGCAATGTAGAATTATGCGCCGGACGTGAAACCAGAATGTGACAGTTCAAAATGTTGCTTCGCGAATGCTACTGCTCGGCTGAAGCATCCGTTCTCCTTCTTATCTCATATGATAAAGAGACAAAAGCTAGCATTTGCTCAGAATGAGTAAATCTAATATATTTTATTCTAAAAAAATATGTAAAATATCTCAATAATTGCTAATTAGTCTAGTTGGCAATAGCAGAAGGCCTTATTACGGTTTAATTAAAATATAACTTTTTAAGAAGCGGAAAATTCTATAAAATAAAGCACAGATAAAAATATATTTATATAAAAAAGTTACAAACAAGAAGAAGTTGACTTTTGTTGATGCGGAAAGTAAATGTTAAGGAAGAGTGCATGCCCTGGGGGCACTCTATCCGAATGCTTCATCACCGGGCCAATTTGGCATGTCAAACAGGTCTTTCTGTTTTCTCATCCCTCACTGACCTCTCTCTCTCTCTCTCTCTCTCTCTCTCTCTGTGCCTGTCTACTCCCATCCTCATTGAATTCTCTCTCTCACTCTCTCTCTCTCTCTGCCTCTCTCTCTCTCTGTCTCTCTGTCTCCCTCTCATCCCTCACTGACCTGTCTCTCTCTCTCTGTCCCTCTCTCTCCCAATTCTCTATCACTAGGACCATTTCGTGCTTCTGCCATTCTACGACTTGAATGTTCCCTAAGCCCGCAACCGTGATTAGAGCGGGACATATCCCACGCCTGCCTCTTCGTTCCTATCTCTAACTCTCTCTCTCTCTCTCTCTCTCTTCTCTCTCCCTCTTTCACTCTCTCTCTCTCACTCTCTATCTCTATATCCTCTCCTTCGTCCCTTTTCTCTTTTACTTCCTGACTCTTTTAATCTCTCGATCCAGATACGCTCTTCTTTTTCTCTCACTCCTTTCTTTCTTTCTCTCTCCTTTCTCTCCTTCTCTCTCTCTCTCCATGCGATCTGACTGAAACAATTTACGCAAGTCCTCTAAATGTTCAATCACATTTTAACGGAATGGATCTTGCTGGACTGCCAAAGCGAAGCAAGATAAAGAAATGGAAATGTAAATCGGTTGGCCTGCTACCGCATACATCCTTTCATTCGTAAGGCTTGATTCTTTCATGCTTCACTCTCTCTCTCTCTCTCTCTCTCTCTCTCTCTCTCTTTCTTTCTCGCTCTCTCTCGCACTCTCTCTCTCTCTATCTCTCTTGCACTCACCCTCCGTCCTCTGACTGTATCTACCTCTCTCACTATCATTCTCTCTCTGTCGCTCTGTCTTTCTGCCTATCTGTCCTTCCTCTCACAATCTTTAGGCTTTTCACTCATGTTGTAGTTTTTGCGTCTCTCCGATCTCTCCCCATGTGCAGTCTTCCACTCTTGCATCTCTTTCTCTCTCTCACTCTCACTCTCTCTCTCTCTCTCTCTCTCTCGCTCTCTTTCTCCCGACCCTTTCACTTTCAGTTGAACTCACGATTTGTTTTCCCTGTAAATCGCTCTCTCACCCCTCCTCCCAAAAAAGGATAGGGTATCCTTTCCACTTCATTCTCGATCTCCCTGCTCTCTCTCTCTCTCTCTCTCTCTCTTTCTCTCTCTCTTTCTCTCTCTCTCTCTCTCTCTCTCTCTCTTTCTCTCTCTCTCTCTCGCCCTCTCTCTCTCTCTCTCTCTCTCTCGACCCTTTCACTTTCAGTTGAACTCACGATTTCTTTTTCACTGTCAATTGCTTTCTCACCCCCTAGTTTGTTCTTCGCTCACTCTTCACTCTTTATCTCTATCTCTCTTCTTTCTCAACCTCTCTTTCTCTCTCTCTAACTCTTTCTCTCGCTCTCTGTCTGTCTGTCTGTCTCTCCCTCTTTCTCTCTGTCTCTCTGTCTCTCTCTCACTCACTCTCGCTCTCTCGCTCTATCTGTCAATCTGTCTGGTATGCTACAATGTATTCTGTCTATTCGTTTTGCCTGAAGGGGCAACAGCCTTTCATTGTTGTGCTCTCCTGCCAAAACATTTCTTTCAGCATCATGAACCCTTCTAAAGTGCTTCCCTCTCGAAAATGTCCTCAGTAAGTGTCTCGTTAAACTCATGTTTGACAAGTTTGCTTCCTCGTCTTTTCTCTTTGTTTTATTTATTTATTTATTTTCTTTTCTGTTTTTTTTTCGTACAGGAAGTTGACTAAAATCTCTCTCTCTCTCTCTCTCTCTCTCTCTCTCTCTCTCTCTCTCTCGCCCTCTCTCTGTCTGTCGAAGTTCCATTAAAATTGCAACATGAACAAATTTTATCTTTTACAAAAATGTTCAGCCACATGTGAGCTTTGTAGGCGGTTTTCCTTGTCCACCTTCATAAAAAGGCTCACATGAGCGATGATAACTTGATAGACTCATTGCGTAACGCTTTAAAAATATACCTTTAATTTTCCCATTATCATCTCATAACAAATGGAAAAAGACTATGGACAATTGACGAGTACGTAGATGAAAAGGGAAACTAGGCAAACAAATTAAAATGTATAGGTAATTGATTTCGGGTGGGCGTAATCTTTTCTTTAATAAAGGAATGTCCGAAGGTACTCTGTCAGAGCGTCAATTTGGATATCTCTCTCTCTCTCTCTCTCTCTCTCTCTCTCTCTCGTTATCGCTCCTGTCTTTTTCTCTTTCTCTCTCTGCGTCTCTCTCTCTCGTTCTCTCTTCCCTCTCTACTCTCGCTCTCTCTCCCTCTCTCTCTCTCGTTCTCTCTTCCCTCTCTACTCTCGCTCTCTCTCTCTCTTTCTCTCTCTCTCTCTCTCTCTCTCTCTCTCTCTCTCTCTCTGTTGGAGTTTCATTCAAATTGCACAGTTAACAAATTTCATTTAAAAAAAAACGTTCGGCCACATGTAAGACTTATAAGCGGTTTTCCTTGTTCATCTTCATAGAAAGGATCGCATGAGCGGTTTCTCTAATTACGCTCCCTTTCAAAAAAGGAACAATTCATTCAACATCCATCGGAAAGAACCCAGAGCATGGCTCTGACAATGAGAAATAAAAGAAAAAGAAGAAGGAAGATATGCGTTCGTTACTGTACAACAACCATGAAACGATAGCTGACTGTAATGGTTGTCTGTCCTACAATATTGTTGTAAACTCTTATACTTACAATTCTATTATAATAAGAGAAAACTTGCTAAAATGCATCTTTACATGTTTTCTCTTAATAGACTCTTTGGTATCTTCCCTGCATATTGTTTACAAACGCTTCACTTATTTCGTTATTAGAATAAAAATAAATAAAGGAAAAAGAACATTTAATTTTCTCTTTAAAAATATAAAAAAAACACTTAATTTTCACTCTAAAAAATTAAAGTAAAAATGTACATTTAATTTTCTCCATTTAATATTTGTTTTCTTGTCCATATTGACTCTGTCGAACCTTCCCTACGTACTACTTGCAAACTCTTCATGCTTATTTTCTAATTATTAAAATAAATAAATAAACTACATCCTTTTTTATGCATGAAAATATGAAAGCAAACAAAAACCATACATTAATGAACTGTTTCTTTGCAATTTTAACTTACTTGCAAGCTCTTCGCACTTGTTTCGTTATTTAAAAAAAATAACTATATTCCTTTTTCATAAATGAAAAACATGAAAGACATCTTTTCCTTTGTTTCCAACACTCTTCACTCGCTACCGTAGTTAGGATAATGACTTTGAATTAGCGCCGTTCTTGCACATCATAGATTCAAACGGCGCGCTGCAGCGGGAAGAATTCTGCTGCCAGCGGGCAAATGCGAGCGAGTGGTCGCTTGGCACCGGTTTCTTCCTTGTCTTTTCTGATCTCCTCTTCCACAATCATTGTCATCATTTCCACTTCCATTCAGTTCTTGGCCACTCGCTTTTCTTGCTCCCGAACTGTTGCCTTTTCAAAAGATTTAACGACGTTTTCTATCTCAAGAAGCTTTCATTTCCGATTAAAATACCTAATTAAAATAGACTAGTAAATCATTATTGTTCACTACGAATTCTTTTGCGAGCTTGAGAAACTGTTTCGTTTAGTCATTTAAAAGCACTCAGTTGATTTCTTCAACCGTTTTTTTTTTCGACAATAGATTGCTCACTTTTGCCACTTTTGCTGCATCTAATTCCTTAATCTTTCGGCTATTTTAGTTCCTTTCTTTTGCTTAGTAATAAAATAGCTTTAGTTTGTGATTCCTCATTATTCGGAAAATGTGAGCAATTGCGGGGAAAGTTTTGGCATCGAACATATTTTGGAATCGTGCCTGGAATGCGAGGTTTTGTCTTGTCATGATCCAAAATGACGCGATGGCCTTGCTTTCCTGTTCTTTCTTGTTCTGGAAAATGGATGTGATTCTTGATTGTCGGATTTGTTAGGCGCCATTTTCATCACTATTCTTCTTGGTCGATATAATTCTCTCTTTTTGCACCGAGTGTAGGCGTGTTTAAGGAGGTATAATAGTGATAACTAATTATTCATTTAAAATTGCCGCCTATTTTTGTTTGAATTTTATTTTTCCTCATTTCAGCAGCGCTTCTCGTGTGTGTCTTGTACCTGCCACTCACAGACATCGGGTCAAGAGAGAGAGCGAGAGAGTCTCAGCGTGGAGAGGAGAGGAGACGAGCAGAGAAAGAGAGAAGAGATCACAGGAGGTAATTCAGAGAAAGAGAGAAGAGATCACAGGAGGTTAGGTAGAGAAAGAGAGAAGAGATCACAGGAGAATTTAGGTCATCAGCCCACTGTTTCGCGGAGTGTTTTTCTTGGAAGCGAGTGGAAGGGGGGAGAGCGCGCGCGGGCGGCAAGGGTAGTGGTTGTTGTTGTCTAGTGGGAAATCTTCCCACCGAGACAGAGTGCTTCCCAAGTAGTACGTCAAATCTCAAATCTCATGCCGTCCAAATCCGGGATTCCCCCAAATGCCCCGTCCCTTTCCTTGTCCATGTGATATATCACTTCTCCATGAACTCGTGCCTATGGGCGAGAATATTTGTTTTTTTTTTCATAGAAAAAAAATGTCTTACTGATCTATGGATGCAATTAGTGCCTTACTACGTAAAAAAAGAACTTTAATATTTAAGAAGAAAAATGGCGATTAATTGGTTAATTAAAATGCTCTAGCAAGTTGTGTAACTTTTCTTCCATTTTCAGCCATAAAATTGAAATCTTTAAAAAGAGGAAAAAGGCATTTTGTCTTTAACCTTCCTTCCTTTTGGCCATAAAATGTTTGCTTTTCATTCCTTTGCAGCCATCAGCCATGAACGGAAGCAAGATGATGCTCCGTAGCCGCAACCAGAACGTTGCTACGAACGGAGGAGCAGCGGCTGCTGCGCCAGGCAAGTCGGAGCTGCCGACCAAGAGAGCGGCCGCCAAGCAGATTCAGGTCTCTCTCTCTCTCTCTCTCTCGTTATCTCTCTCTCTCTCTCTCTTACTTACTTTTCCTCCCTCCCTCGCTCTCTCTCTCTTACTTTCTTTTCCCTCTCTCCTCCTCTCTTACTTTCCGTCTCTCTCCCCCTGCTTTTTTATCTATATCTCTTTCCCTTCCCATCAATTTCATCATCACCATTATCATTCCCCTCATTGCCAGGAGAAGGGCAGCGGCTCGGACAAGGAGAACGCGAGCGGCGAGCCCAAGGCGAAGCGTGTGCTCTCCGAGCTCAGAAACGTACACAATCTAACTCTTCTCGAAATATTCTTCCAAGATCTTGGAGATCTTGAAAGATTTCATTTCATTCCATTCCATTCTTGAAGATCCTTCTAAGACTTCATATCATTCTTGAAAATCTCCTTTTAAAAGTTCATTACATTCTTGAAGGTTGAAAAGATATCATTCCACTCTTAGAGATCTTCGAGTTTGACGACTATTTATTTCACTTGACATTGGGCCTTCCTTCGAACATTTGCATGCATGTTATGGACGCTAGGTCACCAGGTTTACGCATAGTTTCGGGAGCTTTGCGCATCTATGGTTATTCTTGCTAGTTTGCGCACATGGGGTACCTTAGTTCCTTCGCATCCAGGACTGTTTCCGTGTTTGACTCGATGCCCATTCTTCAGCTCGCTTTCTTTTTAACTTTACTATTTACCCCTTAATACGGAAGTGCATAATATTAGGTGAGTAGGTTGTAAATAATAGGTGCTTTTTACCCTTGGCACCCTCTTTTGTTGTGATATTGAATTTTGCTTTTCTCTTCTTTTTTCTTCTCCATTATGAAAAGCGATGGATGTATTCTGCTTTTTTGCAAGATTAGTGAGTTAAAAAACCGGTTAGTTATTAAGGCTAGATATTCATCTAATAACATGAATTAATTAAGATTAGATGGAAAAAGATGGTAATTCTCTCGTTTTATCTTAATCAATTAATCCATTGGTTATCTGGGATCAATGAATTCTTTCAGCAGATTAGCACCGGCCTCGTGATCGGGACACGCAAGTTCAGCAGCAGCAGTGGCAACAATGCTGGCGGAAGAGGATCAGGCGGTGGAGGCCGAGGAGGAGCACGACGCATCTCACCATCCACCAAGGAGAAAGAAGCAGCTGCTCTTGCGATTGTTCATGAGCACAGGTGAGGAGTAACAAGCAGGGTAAAAAAAGGTTCTGTCCTTTCGACAGACCCATCCTTATTTTGTGCCTCCACAAAGCCCTACCCCACCATGTTTTTGAGTAATATTTCGGCGCAATTTGCAAACGCACCCTGATTTCTGGGCCCAATAACTCCTTCCCTACACTAATTTTGTGGGTCCTCGACAGCGGCTTTTATTCCCTGGTAACAAGGGGAAGTTAATATATAATGCATACACACATATTTGTTTATATAAGCAGAAGAGCAATTGTTAATAGTGAAATAAAAGACTATATATTTGCCTTTGATTAAATAATAAGTTAGGCGAAACGACCTGAAAAAATTTATTTGAAAAAAAAATACCTTGTCAACCTTGAATCCTAGACCGTGTGTGTGTGCCCCTTTTACTTCCCTTCTCCACAATTTCCTTTGCCTAATTTAGTAATTTAGCACCAACAAGGATGCCGAGGCCGAGAGGATGGAGCAGCAGGAAGTGGAAATGGAGATGGAAGAGGAGGAGGAGGCAGAAGAAGCAGAGATCGACCCGTGCCCCGGCTACGACTATGACAAGGAGAACGAGATGGACGAGTTCCAGGTGCCCGAGTTTGCGCGCGACATCTTCAAGTACTACCGGACGAGAGAGGTGAGAGGGGGCATTGAAGGGACCACATGTTCTGGACGCCTTGGGGTCTGGGACCTTTAAAGGGGTCTACTTTGGATGATAAACTACATCAAGAATTACCGGACGAGAGAGGTGAGGACGGAGGGGCGCGGCTTGTCCGGGATGCACTTTAAGGCCCCTCCCCAACCAAGGTTCTAGAGAAACTGAGGAAAAAGGGCGCTGTCAATTTGACAGGCCCCCACTATGATGTTGGGCCTTCCCAAAGCCCTACTCCACCATGTTTTTGAGTTGTTTCTTTTAGGCAGAAACATCAAACCCATCCTGGTTTCCGGGCCCAATACCTCCTTCCCCCCATCCAAATTTTCTGTGCCCTCGACAGTGGCTTTTGTTTCCTGTCTAGAAGCCTCCTAGTGGTGGGTGGGGAGGACCATAAAAAGTGGATGCGCTTTTCATGAGGACTGATGTATGCTGAACAACATGTTTCATTTTTTTAAGGAAAAAATGAAGGAAAAATTTGTGCGGTTTTTAGAAAATTAGAGATTGTGCAATATATATTTTTTGACAGGAAATTAAAACTATTCATTTCACCTTTTCAGCCCGTCTTCAAGTGCGGTGGCTACGTGGAGAGGCACACGCAGATCAACAAGGACTACCGCGCAGTGCTCGTCGACTGGATGGTGCGTGATGGGGTTTGGCACCGAGCCAAAAACTGGTTTGGCACCGAGCCAAATTCCGTAGATGCTATTGCTGGGAGCTGGCAATGAGCCAAGTATTCGAGGAGGGTTGGATATTGGTACAATTGTGAAAGGAGCATTCTGTAATTGCAGCAATGCGGGATTCTGTAGTTGGGGGGGGGGGGATATCTATAAAGTCGCAAAACGGCTGGTCGAATGGTATTATTCTTGTTAAAAAAGATGTGAAATGACGCGCCTTGTTCACTAAAAAGCTTTAAAAGTGGAATTTGAAAAGTAATTTTTTTTGGATAATGGAGAAATATATTAGTTTTTTTAATATATTAGTTTTTTTCCAGATCGAGATGCAGGAGACATTCGAGCTCAATCACGAGACGCTGTACTTGGCGGTCAAGCTGTTGGACATAAATCTGACGAAGACGAGCAAGCAGGTGTGTATATTACCCCCTCCCTTCACTCCTAACCCACAACCCCCCCCCCCAAGTGGGGCCCTATTTTGAACAGTGGGTGGTTGTATCCCCCCCCACCTCTTGTAAAAACAAAAATTGATGTTCTAATCCTTTCTCTCTTGAAACTAGTTGGTTGGGAAAGTTGATTTTCAGTAATTGTCATCATTTAAGAGCATGCGCTCACTTTTTACAGTAAAAAAAAGTATGCTTTCCCCACTTTTTGAATTGTGAGAATTGGCAGTTTGATGATTCAATGCCAAATGTAAGTGTCAACATTTCAGGTGAAACGCAATGATCTTCAACTGCTCGCTTGCGCTGCCGTCTTCATCGCCAGCAAATATGATGTATAATTTTATTATTATTATACTGAAATAAATACTTTTGTTATTATGAAATATTCTAAGATTGCATTGGAAAAATATAGACTTTGGCAAAAAAAAAACTTTGTTATGCAGCAGGAAAGTAAAGAGGAAAAAACTTTTAAAAATTGAACTTTTAAAAAGTGAACTTTTCTTTAGGAGCGCCAGCCGCCTCTCCTCGACGACTTCCTCTACATGGCCGAGGACAACTTTACGAAGGAGCAGCTGCTCGAGATGGAGATGGTCAAAATGGGGGTGCCCATCCCTTTCGTTGGGGGTACTCACGGCCAATTTGGGTCGTATCTAAATGCCGCCCCCCACTCAATTGCTGACCGATACCGTAACCCTGACTTGTAGATGGCGGGGGTATTTTATATGGATACTATATGTAGCCAAAGCATTCATTAGGGCCTCACAGGTGAGCATTATTGTGCTGCGTTTTTAACGATCATTTAAAAGATGGAAAAAAACAACTTTTTGATGAAAGACTACTTGAGGAAATGCTGCGGACTGTCAACTTTGATCTGGGCGCGCCCCTCTCGTACAGATATCTTCGTCGTTATGCAAAGGTTTGTAATATATATGAAAAAAATAAAAGAATAAAAATTATTGACTTGAAAATAAATTATTATCCATCCCAATTCGCCATGAGGTTTACTTTACTAGCTCGCGGAGGGAGTAGGTACGGTATACCTATTTTAGGTACGGTATACCTATTTTAGGTACGGTATATCTATTTTATTAAACCCTTACTTTTGTGTTGTAGACGACCAAGACTGACATGAAGACGTTGACGTTGGCTCGCTTCGTCCTTGAGACGTCTCTGATGTTCTACGAGTTTGTGCCGGCCAGCGAGGCCAAGATGGCAGCGGGCGCCTTTTTGCTGGCTCTTCGCATGATGGATGCAACGGCTGAGTGGTAAGGGGAAAAGGATGTCTTGGCACAGAGCCAAGAAGGGGGGGGGGCTACGAGACCCCCCTCTCTATTTCAAGGGGAGTTGGCAAAGACCCAAAAAGGGGATTGAGACTCCCTCCCCCTTGACTCAGTCAAGTGAGAGTGATTGTAGAGCCGGGGTAATAGACCCCCCTTTTTCACTCAATCACGTAATAGTGATTGTAGACCCGCTATCTCGGGGGAATGGAAATTAAACTGTGGAATACTCAGCTTCAGGATTGTATAAATATCCCTTGAGGTTTTTTTCCATTCCCACCCTGAAAAGAAATAGAAGTGGCAGGTGCTTTTCAGGAAACTGGTTATCAGATTAGTTGGGATGTAAAATGAAAGATGATCGTTAGTCTAATTGGCGTTGTGAATAGGTGAAAACCAGCTTGGTTTGATACATTTGGATAGTTTGTTTATGTCAATGAACAGTAACGTAGGGGAGTTACAAATAATAGTCAAGGAGACTAACTGTTAGGGTTTTTTGGAATAGTAACTCAGGGTATTTAGTATTGATATTCAAGGGGAGAATAGTAATGATAAATAAGGGGTGCTATTGAATCGAACTAAATGGGAAATAGAATTAACCTTTTCTTCCTGGATTTAATATGCAAATTTTAATGTCAATCTTTGCACTATCTACAGGACGCCCGTCATGGTGAAGTACTCGGGCCTGTCGCCGGCCGAAGTCGAACCGTGGTGCTGGGAGCTGCTACACATGCTGCATGTACGCATCGACGAGAGACCAGCGAACGCACGACTGGTCACCGCCTTCAACAAGTACAGCCATGAGTAAGTGGCTTGATCGGAGAGAGAAGTCTCCCGCAACCTAGAAGTGTTGGGTTTTCATACCGTGATCATCTTGACTGTGCCTGATAGTCGCAAAGGAGGTGCGCCGGAACGAATGCTAGAATCTAGCCTAGAAAAAGAAAGAAGTATATAGGGTCTTTATTGTGTTTGTGGTGAGTGGTAGGAAAGATTTAAGGTCTTATTTGAATATGAGGATTTAAGGTTTTATTCCGATTTGAAGCTGTGAAAAGAGGGGAAACAACAATAACCCAAAGATTTCCTTTTGCAGGGTCTTCTTCGAGGTCGCCAAGACTCCTCTGCCAGCGGATCGTTGCTCTGGTCGGCCGATTGTGTTGCCCGAGTAGAGGAGAGGAGGAGGATTTGAGAGAAAGGAAGGAGTTGGGTTTTGAACCCAAACCCAACTTGAGAACCCACTTTTGTACTCATCTGATTCTACTTCACTGCCCTCGTGTTTCTTTGCTCGCTCCCTTTCTAATGTTTCGAATGGCTGGGAGCACATCCAATTATTGGCATATGTTTACATATTTCGAGTTTAATTGTCGCGCATTAAGTTGTAGCCTCGCCACTTGTAGGATGCGCACCCGTTTTTTGAAGACAAGAAAAGGCACCTCCTCTACCTCTACATGTCCCTTTAGATTGATGAGACCTCGTATTGTGTCCTCCTTTCTGTATCTGCGCTACTCTCCTCAGCTATGCTGCTCTTTCTCAACATCTTTCTCATATTTTACCTAGCCTCTTTTTGAATCCCAGCACATGAATCACAAGCACATTCTTTCTAGAACTTTCTCTCTCTCTCTCTCTTTCTCTCACCATCACTCATCCTCTTACTCGCACATTTTCAATGTCTCGAGCTTTTGGTGAGAAATTATGCGCTTTACTCAGACTTTTCCGCTTTCGCTTATGGCGCCCCTCTTAAAAATCTTTCTATGTTCTTCAACCCGGCCTCCATTATTATACTCTGCTCATTCTTTTCAATTCATTCATGATATCCTTTCTCAGCAGGCCCTACTTTACTATTTATCACGGGGGAAAGTACTCTCTCACATTTACTGATTGAATGCCACTCATTATTAACCTGACTTTTTCTTTTCTTTTATCTGGAGAAATGTTTAGGAGTAGAGCAACATCAATTCTGTAAATGCGTGATTTTTTCTTCTCCATTTTTTTGTTGTTGTATAGAGTACGAATTTTGGCAGCATAGCTCGGAATGATTAATGTTTATTAGGCAAAAGTCTTTTATTCCTTCTTCTTCTTCTTTTCTTTTCCTGACAGTTTCACTCTCATTACATATGAAACGCTCAAAGTGTTTTTAAAATGCGTCACAAATTTCTAGAGCAGCCGATTTGGTGTGGTTTTTGCACGCCATTTTTGACTGATACAGCGAAGATGTTCTATTCTTTTGTTTGTATGCAATCTATCTACTCAAACTCTTGACATTGTTTGGAACAGGGAATAAAGCGTTGCCACAAGCATGGTCCCACGGCGCATTTTATGGCATAAAAGTGTTGAAAGTCACTGTTAATATCTGGGGAAATGGAAATGGATGACAATAATGGGTCCACATAAGTGGGAATCCACTGCTAGCTACGGTTGTGTTGCTTCTCGATGGAATACTGTGGAGATTGTCTGGTTACGTGCTTTAGGGATGTTGGGAAGCTGTGTGAATTGTCTGGTTACTGAGTCGGCAGTTTTATTGGTTATTGGGTAGTTACTTTACTGTTTTCTGGTTTCTGGTTACTCAGTACGAGGAAGTTGAGTATTCTTGTTTTTGGACGGTGACAATTCTTCTTGTCCTGAACTAATGTAGAGACCGCAGATAAAAGTTTGAAAAGGTTTAAAAAATTTTCTTCGCGTGATTTTTTGGTACTTTTGGGGGTTCGAAATTCATTTCAAAAATAAAAACCTGAGAAAGTTGCATCCGCAAGCTTAAAATAAGAAGTAAATATCTGTTAGCCATCATACGCTTTTCTTATTAAATTTCTTAGAAATAGATTAAGAAGACGTTTAAGTACGCTAAATCATAGAAAATTTCCCCGCGAATGACCGGATGTGTTTGTATTCGATTAATTTATACGCGCGCTTAAGGAATTTATCACGTTTTGAATGATATCTCAAGTCGGCGCTTGCCTTTTTGAATGAAAAATTTTCCCTGATACTCCTAGCAAGACCTGGAACGAATGGGCAGTCGAATATGTCCCGCCCAGTCCCAATTAACCGAACACTTAAATATTGGCGGTTGCACTTCCATCCCCAAGGTCAATTTTTAGACGTTCACTCTCTAATTCTATACTTTGAATACTATTGATGAAATATAGGCCAGAAAAAGCAAGCTAGAATGCATAAACTTTATAAAAACAACTTGGTTAGAGGAATTTCAGATATAACTCATGTCGCACTGGATACTGTAGTGCGCCCGGTCAAATATGTGACCATAAAAGCTATCTGCGGTCTCTAAATATGACGATGTTTTCTCTAATTGCGAATTAGCCTCATTAATCTCTAATCCTTCTCTCTATGCCACAGAGAACGAGAGCATTGATGTCGTGGCTTCATCGTCTTGGAGAAGGGCCACCGCCGCTCGGGAGGAAGGGCTGAGGAGGAAGGAGAAAGAGAGGAAGAGAAGAGGAAGGAAGAGTAGAGAAGCAGAGAAAGAAGAGAGAAGCAGAGAGGGAAGAGAGCGAGATGGCAGGCAACTTTTGGCACTCCTCGCATTAGTAAGTTGTTATGGTTTTATTTGATTTTTGTTGTTGTTGCCTGATCAATTTTGAGCATCCGTCAACTGTTTTCAAGTTTCCCGCCAAAAGTTTTTTTCCCGCCAATTTACGCGAAAGGATTAAAGGAATTGTGCTAGATCGAAAAGAAGAGTGATTGACTGTCTGTTTTCCTCCACATAAGTGCTTCACTATTTGAATCTTTTAAATCTTCCCGCCAAAATAGTCGTAAAAAAAAAGAAGAAGAAGAAATCTCTTTGCACTACTACAGTGAGCAATGGCTGCTCGAGAAGGCCGACGTGCTACGCGGGAGAGCGGACGATCTGAAGGTGTACAGCGAGGACGACTACCAGAAGGTCATCATCTTCTTCTCGAACTGTCAGGAAGGATGCTTCTTCTTTTCTCTCTCCTTTTTCTTCCTCCTCCTTGATAACGGCCAACCCGGGGGGGGGGGGGGGGGGGGCACGGAATAATAGCCACGAAATCTAGATTGAACAGAATTCCTTGTTATAAAGAAAATGTATCCATACCTGTGGTGGTTTTACACCTGGCTAGAATGCTTATTTAGGAGTTGAAAAGGAGAATGCTGATTGGTAGTGTATTGCAGTTTTGTTATACATAGAACTTTGTCAAATAAAACTGTTCATAAGGCAATAAAAAGTGGTTGTTTAATAAGTTAGTAAGTCATTAATTTATCATTAACTTAATTAATAAGTAAGTAATTTTAATTTCATTTCAGTGATTCACCAGATCGCAACGAATCATCACGTTCAGGTGCAAGGAAAGACGACTCGGATGCAGGTGATTTTATTTAACGTTTTTGATAAGATTTGACTCCTTTGTTGTTATTGTAAGAATTAAAGGGTAGTGTGATATGGCTTTTAGATGCATTTCAGAATGTTGTTTCATTCCTTTTTTTATTCAGAAAGTAGACTCTCATATTTTGTTTAAACAACTCGTTGTTTTTTCTTGCTGTTTACTGTAATTGAAGGGGAATTGTGCAGCATTTTTGCTTTTATTTCCCTGTATATATATATATATATATATATATATATATATATATTTGTTTCAGTTTTTTTGTTGTTATTTTTCCTTTTTTATGTTTCCTTCATTATAGTGGTAATAAATATAAGGGGCGTTTAATTGAGGAAGAAGGGACAAGGTGATCAATATTGGGGGGGGGGTAACTTTGTATTACCACTTTTAATAAACAAAAAAAGAGATTAGAAATACTTTTTGTAATAAAAAAGATAATAATAAATTACGGCCTGCTTTCTTTTCAGGTGATCGCAACGGCTTGTGTGTACTTCAAGCGGTTTTACGTGAGGTGAGAGGAGTAAAGAAAAATTCCAAGTTTTCCTTCTGCTGCCACTTTGGAATCCGATTTCTCGAAAGTTACTGCCTAACAAGTTGTTAAGAGGTGTTTATCACGACTAGTCATTAGACATTCTAATCTCCTTCTTTCTCATTATAAGCATCACTCTCATACTCTCTCCATTTCTCTCTTTCTCTCCCTCTCTCTCTCTCTCTCGCCCTCTTTCTCTCCCTCTCGTCTCTCTCGCTCTCGCTTTTTTTCTCTCTATCCCCTATCACACTTCTTTTCCCATGTTATGATAGTTCCGACGGTACAACAGGAATGAGGAAATTTTTACACCGATAAGTAATGACTTTGATCTTCATGTGATTTTCAAAACATATTCAAAGGCGTACAGAAATGACCATCGCATGTTTGTCCCAAAATTTTTTTTCAGAATCCTCTCTATCTCTCTATCTCTTTCTCACTCTTCTCTCTCTCTCTCATCTCCTCTCTCCTTCTCTCTCTCATCTCCTCTCTCCTTCTCTCTCTCTCACTCTCTCTCTCTCTCTCTCTCTCACTCTCACTCTTCCTCTTCAGGCGTTCCTTCAAGGACGTCGACCCTTTCCTGATGGCGCCCGCATGCATCTTTCTGGCGTCGAAGGCAGAAGAGCACGGCGTTCTTAGCACCAAGGTACGAGAAGAGAGAGAGAGAAAGAGAGAGACAGAGAGAGAATGAGAAGAGGGAGAGAGGGTGATGAAAGAGAGAGAGGGGAAAGAAAGAAAGAGAGACAAACAGACAGAAAGAGAGATAGAGAGAGCGAGAGGAGAGAGAGAGAGAGAGAGAGAGAGGGGAAAGAGAGAGAGAGGGGAAAGGGAGAGAGGAGATATAAAGAGAGAGTTCTTCCTCCCTCAATTCTTCTTTTTCTCTCACTAATCTGACCTAGTCCGAGAATTATCGAGTTATTTTTATTGCTTTAACTTGTGCAGCAAATAGTCATATTAATAATAATATTAGAAAATATGATTTTGATATATTAATAATAAAAAAAATATAAAGTAGGTATATTAATAGTAATGCGAAATAACATAAGTTAGCTATAATTATAATGTTTAAAAAATGTATTCAAATAAAAAGAGAGAGGGGAAGAAAGAGAGAGAGAGAGAGAGAGAGAGAGAGAGAGAGGGAGAGAGAGGAAAGGGAGAGAGGAGAAATTAAGAGACAGTAAAACAATTTTTAGTCCTTGCTCCACGCCATGATCCCTTCGTGCTCGACGCTAATCGGAGGCATGGACTGGCCTACACTCTCGCCGTTTCTGGAGTGTCAGTGAGAGAGAGAGAGAGAGTAGAGAGAGAGAGAAGGGAGAGAGAGAAGAGATGGAGGAGAGAGAGAGTAGAGTATGAGAGAGGGAGAGACAGAGTTGCCAGATATAAAGGGAGAAAGATGGGGAGAGAGGAAGTTAGATGGGTGAAAGAGAGAGAGAGAGAGAGAGATGGGGTAGAAAGAGAGAAAGAAAGAGAAACTGATATCTGAGAGAGAGAGAAGAGAGAGAGAGGAGAGTATGAGAGAGGGAGAGAGAGAGATGGGGTACAAAGAGAGAAATTTAAAGAAAGAGAAACTGATGTGAGAGGGAGAGAGAGAGTGAGAGATAGAGAGTGAGAGAGCTATCCTAAAGGAAGAGAGGGTAGTGACAAAGAGTAGCTGTTTCAGTGGTTGTATTTATCGTTATATGCACATGTTTGAGGATATGTGACAGCCGGAGAGGGAAATAGAAAGAAACGGAAGGGGCGTGAAAAAATTATTAGAAAAAGAAAGGTAATAGAGAAATTGAAAATAAATGAGGCTTTTTTTTTGCTGAATTATGGACGATCGGCAGTTTTCTTTGCCGTTTTTCCCATTTGAGCTGTGAGCGGTATAGAAAGAAAGGATAATAATCCACCAATATACTGTGAAGAGACACTGACAATAACATACAGATAAATAGAAATTTTTTTGCCTTTTTCAGCGCTGAAGAAGATTGGACCCTTGTCAGCACAAGGAGAAATGAACTCGCGCGTTGCGATGCTTCAGGTTTATTTAACAATTATTTAATTTTTTTTGCCATTTTACAAAATAATGGATCTGGTTTTTCTCAATAAAAGTCATTTTGTGCTTTATTCTCGTTGACCTGAAGTATTCTTTTTTTCCTTTGAACTATGTGAAATTTTACTAGACTAAAAGAACATTTCCACGAGATAGAGAAAATTTACTTGTCCAAACGAACTTTTTCTTAAGATAATATCAAATTTTACTTCTTCTCTGTAAACAGAAAAAAAGTATAAAATATTTATATAACTTTCTAACAGGAGGCCGAGTTTATCCTCCTCGAGATACTCGACTGCTGCCTTGTCGTGTATCAACCGTATCGACCGCTGCAACAACTGATTACGGTAGGAATAAGCAGCTTGGTATGATATCAAAGAATGATATTACACGGTATTACACACGAGATAACACACGGTATCACGGAGGCAGGTCTTCGTTTTTGTTTAGAAACGAAATTTAGATCGTAATAGAGCAATTACAAAGCGAGAAAGTTGTCCCGACAGAATTCCCTTTTTCGGTAGTATTGTATTGATACATCTATATGTGTCAATTTTTTTCTCTCTCGGTAAATCGGGCATCAACGACTTAGAAAAAAAAAAAGGATGTTTTAGCAGCAATTTCAAGTACCCTTTAAAGGCTAACCCTGCCGGTCGTTTTCGTTGTAGAACCTTTTAAAGGCTACTGTATTCCTGCGACGAATCGTTGTAGGACCTTGCTAAGGCTATCGTATTATTGCGCCGTGTCGCTGTAGGACCTTGCTAAGGCTATCGTATTCTTGCGCCGTGTCGTTGTAGGACCTTGCTAAGGCTACCGTAACCCTGTTCCTCGTTCGTTGCAGGACCTCAAAGATGTGCGCGAGGCGGAGAGGTCGTCATCGTCGTCAGCAGCAGCAGCAGCAATCTCTTCTTCGTCCTCTGCGCTGTTTGCCTCGCTGCCACTCGAGCAACTCGAAGCGGACACGTGGCGCATCTGCAATGACAGCATGCGCACGGATGCGTCGCTCCTCTACGCGCCGCATCTCATTGCGATTGGTTAGAGGAGCCTTTAGATGACGTCATAGCCAAAAATGGACATCAAATTCGGAATCCTAAAAAAACTAGCCCTAGGGTTGTTTTCTTGTGGTTGGTTTGAGAAGAGAAATCAAAGCTTTAAATGAAGTCATTGTGAAAAATTGACATCAGATTCGGAATCCTGGGCCCAAACATCAACTATGAAGCACTTTTCCCTCCCCGCTGTTTTCAGTGGCATCTCAAGGTATATAGAGAATGGATGAATCAGTAGCTGATGTTAATATGAAAGCTAAATTAACAAATCAAAAAAGAAAGTTAGCACAAAATAAGAATTCAACAATTTTGGTTGAGGTGTGATTAATATTTTGATCAGGGGAAAAAGGTACTGTCGATTTGACTGACCAACCCAGATTTTGGGGCCCTCCGAAGCCCTACCCCACCATGTTTCTTGAGTAATATTTAGGCAGAAACAGTAAACCCACCGTGGTCTCCGGGCCCAATACCTCCTTCCTCACCCTGATTTTCTGGGTCCTCGACAGTGGCTTTTATTCCCTGATTTTGATAAATAAATGTTATATATTTTGTTAAAGATAGGATACATATTTTGACAAAAGTTTGTTTTGGATAAAGATATCATATATATTTTGATAAAGATTGAATAAGTGTTTTGATAGAAACATTCTATTGATTTTGGTGGAATTCTTCTAGGTCAAGGAATCTAAAAAAATAAATAAATAAAAATAAAATAAATAAAAAAAGAATATATTTTCCTAGGCTGCATCCAGTTGGCCGCCCTCTGGATGGGCAAAGAAGAAGCGATGAGTGCGTGGTTCGCAGAGCTCGTTGTCGATTTTGAGAAGGTGGGGATTTATTTTATTTATTTTTATTGTTAATGATAACATTATTATTATTGTTATTTTATATTTTTATTATTTACCCATGAAATCAACATTGCAAAGGAGTTGTGGCCTACGTTATATTTATATACAAGTAGTAGAAAGTATATCTAACTAGTTATTGAACAACCAATTTTATACCGCACGAGGTAGAATATTGATTACAAAATATTTTTCGTTGAGGTCTCCGACATCGTTTAATTTCAACTTGCCTTCTACAAGCACGTACAGCTTTTGTAGTTGCTCATTCACATTGGAATAGGCGAAATACATATTGAACTTATTTCCTTGTAAAAAATTTATGCGTACTAACTAGGTGGTTTTACACCGTGCTATAATGTTTATTTAGGCGTTGAAGTAGTCAAGGGCGATCTCGATCGAGTAGAATCCAAGTAGTTCTAAAAAAAATACGAGAAATACAACTTTACAAAGGAATTGGTTGCTTGATAAAATAATAATGTGAGTAATAGAAAGTATAGCTAGCTGGTTATTCCACACGCATTTTGTACTGCATGAGGAAGAATATTGATTTAAAAATATTTTGTTAAGGTTTTCGAAATCGTGCAAATTCTGCTGGCCTTCTACAAGCACGCGGCCAGCCTGAGTGACAAGGAGACTGTCAAGGTGTGTTTATAGTAAATGTTTTTTTTGCCGGATTTCAGAATAATAATTTAAAAAAAAAATACATTTTTTAAATTATTATTCTGAAATCGGTTACCAAAGCTTTGTATTTCTTTCATACTCTCTTCTCATTTCTTTTATGAAATGGAGCAGACTAGGATTTTTCACCACTGTTCAAAAAACAATTCTCTCTTTTATTCCATGAGCTCTCCCTATCTCTCTTTCTCTCTCTCTCTCTCTCTCTCTCTCTCTCTCTCTCTCTCTTTCTCTCTCTCTCTCTCTTTTCTCTCTCTCTCTTTCTCTACCTCTCTCACTTTCTCTCTCTCTCTCTCTCTCTCTCTTTCTCTCTCTCTCTCTCTCTCTCTCTCTCTTTCTCTGCCTCTCTCACATTCTCTCTCTCTCTTTCTCTCTCGCTCTCTCTCTCTTTCTCTCTCTCTCTCTCTTTCTCTCTCTCTCTCTCTCTCTCTCTCTCTCTCTTATCTCCCTTTTCTCCTAGACTCTCCTCGAGAAGCTCCCGCATGGATCTGCGACAGCTCAACAGTCCATGTCTGACTCTGCGTCTAGCACCCCCGCAGTCACGTCGACTTCTTCCAGCGGATATATGTAACCCGGAGAGAGAGAGAGAGAGAGAGAGAGAGAGAAAGAAAGAGAAGAGAAGAGAGAAAGAGTGAGAGAGAGAAAATAAGGGAAAGAGCGAGGGAGATTTTTCTCTACTTCTCTGCCTCGCTTTCTCATGCTTTCTCTCTCTCTCTCTCTCTCTCTCTCTCTTCTCTGTGTGTCTGCTTCATCTACCACGGCCTATCACATGCATCATTGACCCCTCAACAAGTTTTCCTTAACTTTTTTCCCCCAAAGTACGCTCATGAGTAGAGGTGCTGCTGGTCTGTCCATCCAACCTCTGTAAAGATTAATTTCAAGGTTTTACAAAATTCCAACCACCCTGCCCCCCCCTTCTTTCATTTTTGATCTACTCGATTCGTCTTTGTACATTTTGTGAACATTTTGTGTTTTGTCTCTCCGTTTGAACAAGGTCTACACATCATCATGCTCTCTCTTCATCAATCAAAGGTAACCTCACAATAGCAAATGTATCTCAGCATTATTATTAATTCGTGGTCAATGTCGTAATTTTGATTCGTAATTTGTAAATGTGCTTCTCCAAATCTGTTCTTTTCGTCTGTCCTAATCGTAAGTTTGTAAACTGGCACATATTTTGATGCTTTTCGTTTTATCATGGAATAATTTGTTTATATTATTCGCTAAATCTATACTTATTTGTAAATTTTTCACATATTTTTCATCCTTCCGTTTTATCATTGATTAAGAAGTGCTGCTGCTGTATCATTGGCTTTTATTTTGTTATTTTAATTTTTAGCTCCTTGAAGGTGCATTTTCTTGCTTACATATAATGTCGTCGCTAATTACCTCTCTATTCAAAAGCATAGTTTTTACAATATATTCCTTTCTTAATTGACCTTTCTTTTGAACGCCCTCAATTTCTCTTCTCTGGCATGTAGAAGATTATTTTTTTTTGCGATGCGTACTTCTTCCCCGCATTTCTGCTCCTCTTAATTTACAATTTTCCTTTAGCTCAAATCTGTCTACTAGTACTTCCACAAATAGCACTATCACTAGTGTCATTATCTGACAATGAGAAAGACGTATATTTCTCTGCAATGTTCCCTAGTCACCTTCAATGTAGACTCAACTATATTTTGACGAGATATGTCAATATTGCTAATTTGATCTTGTTCTTTTCCGATTTTGTATGTAGTTTGATCAATGTTTTATAATGGATATTATATACATACGAATCCTGTGACATTTACTTGTGTATATATTACCTTATTATGTGCACATTTTCTTGGCATTTTATCAAAAATAGTTCTAGCGTCTCACCAGACCACAGTTTTACATCCTTTACATTATTTAATCTCTTGGTTGTATACATTTAAGCTTTAATTAAGTTCAATTTTTTTATAAATAATATGCCGAAAGTACAACAGATACTATTAAGATCCCTGGCGATGTTTTTTTTAAAACTATTTATGCTTGAACAATATAGACATCTTCTACGTCATTCTTCAACGGCTTTACGAAACGTAATAATATTTGATCTCTTGTAATTAAATCTATGATAATTCTGTAATTTTTTTGTATGATGTTTTAGCAAGAACGGAAATAAAGCTTACTTCCGGCATATTTCATAATGAAAGCTCGCTAATGCGTTTAATCGCTACCGGATACATATATTTTTTTTACTGTTTTTAGTGCCCGACATCCTCTATAAACCCCATTCTCATTTAGGAATCAAGGTAAGTTTAGTATGGATGTTTTAATTTGAAGTTTCTACAATTTTGCCAGTAACATGACTTGGGATTAATATATTTGAGCCCACTCCCCGTCCTCTCCCTAATTTAGGTGAGGGCCTAAGTACTAAAAACAGCGCTAGGAAATAGGCAGGAAATACGGTAAACAATTCCGGGTTTTTTGAACGTCAATTTTTAGGTGGCGGGAATTTTGAACGTCAATTTTTAGTTGGCGGGAATTTTGAACGCCAATTTTTAGTTGGCGGGTCCCACACGGATGTGATCCGACCCTTGAAGCACAGAGATGGCTGGTAACTTCTGGCAGAGCTCGCATTGGTACGAGACTTCGATTAATTAATTAATTAATTTGTTTATTCATTTATGTATATTTAGTAATCAATAGAAAAAGTTATAAAGTGAATAATTAATTAATTAATTAATTAATTTGTTTATTCATTTATATGTTGTAGTAATCAATAGAAAAGTTTTTTTAAAGGCTTGTTTTAATATTGTTGATAGATCTTTTCCGGCTGTTGGGGACTATTTGATGTGAGTAGTAGCGATTTTTCCTTTTTTTTTTTATAAATACTAGTATATCAATTTGTCAACAGTTTAAAAAGAAAAAAAAGTTCTCTTTAACAGTGAGCAATGGCTCCTCGAGAAGGCGGACATTCTGCGCGGGAGAGCGGAAGATTTGAAAATCTACTCGGAAGAGGAGTATCACAAGTTGTTCAGCTTCTTCTGCACGGGTTAGAGGATTTGATTTTTATGTCAAGTTAATCAATTAACTTTTGTATATCGTACATGAAATCAAGTTGTTCAGCTTCTTCTGCACGGGTTATTTAGTTATCGTACATGATATGAGGTATTTCAATCTGTCAACATTGACATAAATACTATTTGGTCGTCGTTCAATTGCAAAAAATAGTAAAAATAGCTGAGGGTTAGAGGATTTGATTTTTAACTCTTATTAATCAATTAACTTTTGTATATCGTACATGAAATTAATATTTTGTCGAAATATGAACTATTACATGCACCTTTAACCTCTTCTCTTCAGTATTTGTCAACATGTAACTCTGTATCCGAATTCTATAGTTGGTTTAGTCCGCTCTCTTTCTCTCTCTCTCTCTCCCTCTCTCTCTCTCTATTTCTCTTTCTCTTCCTCTCTCTATTTCTCTTCGCTCTCTCTCTCTCTCTCTCTCTCTCTCTCTCTTTCTCTCTGTAGTCACGTTTAATTTTCCTCTCTCATACTCTCTCTCTCTCTCTCTCCCTCTCTCTCTCATTTTTTTTTAGACATCTGAATGGTCGATGGTGTTTTCCTTACAGTAATCCAGACGATTGGCCAAGACCAGCAAGTGGGCCGGACGAGAATGCAAGTGATCGCAACGGCATGTGTCTACTTCCGTCGATTCTACGTCAGGTTAGAATGAATTACATAAGTATAATTACATTAGTATAATTACATAAGTATAATTACATAAGTATAATTACATTAGTATAATTACATAAGTATAATTACATTAGTATAATTATATAAGTATAATTATATAAGTATAATTACATAAGCATAATTACATAAGTATAATTACATAAGTATAAATACATAAGTATAATTATATAAGTATAATTATATAAGTATAATTACATAAGTATAATTACATAAGTATATTCTTCTTCATATTTATGTGAATTAATATATCTTCACAAAGTAAATATAATGCATACATCGCTATTATGATTGCCCATACCATAACAGTTTAAATCAAATTAATAAGTAGCGATTTTGGTAAGTTCTTGAAAAAGTTGCCGTCTCTCATTCCCTGTCGAATTTCAGGAGATCCCTCAAAGACATTGATCCATTTCTTCTGGCACCAACTTGTCTCTTTCTTGCGTCAAAGGTGGGCGATATCCTTTGGAAGTTATTGAATAAATATATTTTCACTTTCAATCCTCCCCCCCCCCCCTTTCGATGTTTCCCTGGCATGCTTTGAAATGGTGTTCAGAACTAATCGTTCATACTCAAATGCAGAACCGCCATGGGCCGAGGGAAAGATATAATCAAAATAAAGAATAGTTTTTGTTTTGTATTTTAGGTAGAAGAGCACGGTATGCTCAGCACGAATAAGCTCATGAGTGCGATGGCTCAAGCAGGCTTGTCTCTATTGCTATTTTATATTTTTTATAATAATAATAATAATTATTATTATTATTATTATTATTATTATTATGACTATAAATTGCTAAAATGGACTAACGAAAATAGTAATTATAATTTTTTTCAAGCTACGTTATAATAAAAAATTTTGTAATGTCGTTGTTTTGCAGTGAAAAAGCTGCCGTATCAACCGCCCGATCTCTCCTACCGCATCGGCTACATCCACGAAGCCGAGTTTCTTCTGCTCGAGATCCTCGACTGCTGCTTGATTGTCTACCAGCCGTACCGACCACTCAAGCAGTTCATGCAGGTCTGGAATGATGATGAGGTGGTGGTGGTGGTGGCAGGGAATAAAAGGGAGGTCCGAACCGGACAACCCACGCGCAATTTTTGAGACCCGAAAACTCCCACCCTTTTTTTCTTTGGGTGGTGGGAGCAGCGATGGGACAAAGAGGATTAAGACAGACTTTACATGATAAGGACGAGCGGTAGATAAGGAGCATTAAAGGATGTCTATCCGGGACTGAAGAGTGTACCATATAATTTGCATACGATAATGGGGTGTCGGGGATTGTTGATAAGGAGGGCTAACAAAGTATTCCATGAGGCATAATTGGGAGGAGGAAGAGTACAAAACGGACGCCCTGAATTGTTGTTATTACAACAATAAAAGTTCAAAGTGAGCGCTAAGTATGGATATGCTTGATTAAACATTAAGGCTCTTACAAGGGAACCATCTAAAGATATGTTGGAGGATTTTGATCTCACCTATCAAGATCGATAGTACAAGTCGAGAAATGAAGATAACTATTGTTACTTTTTTCCTTTATGGCCTCTGGCGATTTTATATTGATTTTTATATTATATTAATTGTTTGGGGTAAACTTTAGGCTCTAAAAGTCGTTTAGGATCTAAGATTCGTCTTTAAGGATCTAAGAGAGGCGAACACGCCGGGTCTCAACGAACTCGAGCAGATCGCGACAAAAGTCTGTAATGACAGTCTCAAGACGGATGCATGCCTACTGTATGCGCCGCATATCATTGCTATGGGTACGGTTTTTTTTCTTAAAATTAACTAGGTAATTTATCTCCTTAATTATTTAGTTTGATCGTAATTAGAGAGAGAGAGAGAAAGGAGAGAAAATTGAGGAGAAGGAGAAGAGAAAAAAGGAAGAGAGAGAGAGCATGTGAGTGATAGAATGAGAGAAATAGAGAAGAGAGAGAGAGAGAGAGAGAGAGAGAATGTTAGCGGAGAACGAAGGAAGAAGATAGAGTAGGAGAGAGAGAAATTGAGAGATGGTGAGAGAGAGAGAACGAGAGAACGAGTGAGACAGATGGAGAGAAAGAGAGAGAGAGAGAGAGAGGACAGAGAGGGGCGACAGAGAAGATACAATTAAGTTTAAGTTTATTTTCCTTTCAGGTTGCATTCAATTCGCTATGACTTCGATGAACCGCGAGAAGGAGTTCATCACGTTCTTTGCAGACATGTCCATAGAGTTTGAGAAGGTTAGCGAGAAGACCACATTAGTTCGTTGAAAAGATACTTGAGCGAGAAGACCACATAGTTCGTTTAAAAGATACTTGAGCTAGAAGACCACATTAGTTCGTTTAAAAGATACTATGTTCGCCACTGACGAAAAGTACGAAAATAAACATAGAAGAGCGATAGAAAAAAGATCCGAGACAAAGAGTTAGACTAAGACTTCATATGGTCAGTTAGTTAATTCCGATGTTGCAATTGAAGTGAATTGTGTGATTTTCTTTACATTAATATTCTACATTGTGTTTCTACTATGAATTTTTTGTTGTTGTTGAGCTCTGTTATTTTTATTATTTTGACTTATTGAACATTGTAGAAGTCAAAGATTTCACTCTCGCCCTAATGTTCAGGCAAAAGGGCGCCAATTCAAAATTGAATATTTTCATTCAAGGTTTACGACGTTGTCCAACAGCTCATCTTCCTCTACAAGATCACGATTCCTCCAGAGGATCGAGAGCAACTGAAGACGCTGCTTGGACGATTACCAAAGGTTCTCTCTCTCTCTCACTCTCTCTCTGTCTCTGTCTCTCTCTCTCTCTCTCTCTCTTACTCTCTCTCTCTCTCTCTCTCTCCCTCTCGCTTTCTCCTCTCGATCAGCTTTTCTCTCTCTCTCGCTGTCTCTCTCTCTCTCTCTCTGTATCTCTCACTGTCTCTCTTTCTCTGGCTCTCTCTCCCTATCTCTCTCTCTCCTCTCTCCCTCCCTCCTCTCTCTCTCTCACTCCTCTCTCTCTCCTCTCTCTCTTTCCTCTCCCCCCCCCCTTCTCTCTCCCTCTCTCTCAATCTCTCCTCTCGCTCTCCCTCTCCTCTTACTCTTCTCTTCTCTCTCCCTCCCTATCTCTCTCTCTCTCTCTCTCTCTCTCTCTCGCTCACTTCCATTTTAGGTGAATCCGACTCCGCCACCGCCTACTGCAATGGTTGTGTCATCAGGAGGGCCTGGGCCTCAGCAGCAGCAATACAAGAGTGTATTCTAGGGGTCTAAGACCTTTTAAGGAGTCTAAGACCTCTCCAATCAGATGCAGAGGGATTAACGACCCCCCAACTGATGCGTATTTTTACCACTCCATCCCCCCTCTCCCCCTCCACAGCTGAAGTAGAACCAACTATCAAATCAATATCAAGAAATATTTGGGGGACACCCATTGTCCCCCAAAAATGTTATTCCGTTGCCCTACTTAAGACGGTTATATTTTGATACCGGGATTTCTTCTAGGATGTCAAACTCTCTTCCGCGTTTTCTCTCTCTCTGTCTCTCTATCTCTCTCTCTCTCTCTCTCTCTCTCTCTGTCTCTCTCTCTCTTGCTTCTTACGTTCGTTCGAATAGAATCACCTTAACCATCGAGTAATTGTTAATTTAAGTGTTATCTAGTTTGTTTCGTCATGGGAATGTTTTTTTATAAGTATTTAGAATACTGAATTTCGATAATATCAAAGGCTGCTTCTATGGCTAATATCAGCTTGTCATGCGGCAGATTTTTGTATTGTTTGTTGTTATTCTTGCTTTCTTATTTTTGGCTCGAAGTTTGTGTGGTAAAAACCCGTTTTGTTGAAACTATTTTCCTGACAGTGAGAGTTCCAGAAGTCTATGGTGAGGCTGTATATGAAATTTTGTTAGTAAGCGCATATGAGTACATTAAAAGAGCAAGAATTATTCAACATCTGGAAAAAAAGTGATCAATTATGCGGCAACTACTTGAGTGCAAAGAAAGGGCTACAGTAAAAGTGCAGCAAAAGTCGTTTAAAAGCAGCGGATCTCCGTTGATTTCTCACTTGTCACTTCTCACTCCTCCTCCTTCGGTGGACTCTTCTCATCTCTCATTCTTCGAAGCGAACGAGTCGGGAATGGGTGGCCCGTTCCTCAAGGAGAAGCTAAACTCTGTGAAGTCAACGGCGTCTGGGAGCCGCAGCGATTTGTTAGTAGGGAAATACTTTCATCTTTGACCTGTGGAGACTTCTGATGCGTTGTAGGGAAACCCGAGTCGAATTTGCCTGAGGGGAAACTGGCTGGGGTTGCGTTTATTCTTCAAGAAGGAAACTAGTATAGAGCACCAAACAAATTTGGAAGCATTTTCTAGCCAGATGGCTTGCGATCTCATCGGAGCAACATATTTTCGAAAGTCAAAAGCAGCCAGAGCAGAGCAGAAAAGTTTGTGGAAATGAGCGATGTAAGCGGCCTATTTAAAAGACAAAATGAAGAGCAACCACCCACCGCTCGCAGTGGGCTTGAAAGTGAACTTGAAATAAAAAAAATTAATGAGCTTTCTTTCGCCGCTCAAATACCCGCGTGATTGGGGGAATGCAAATCATAACGAGAAACGTGAGAATCGCTTGGCTACGTGGTATTTTAAGATTTTAAATTAGCTTTCATATTAATTACAGGTCAGCAACTCCGCCGTCTTATTCAGTCGAGGAGAATTCGCGTGGACAGCTGGTATGTCGTTTTTAAGGAACCTACTATTTGCTAAGTTAAGCAGAAGTTTAAGGTTGAATGCTAAGGTTTAATTCTAAATAAAAACTAATTAACTAAATATTAAGGTTAACCGTGGCCATCGCGTTGTGTGGCCGAACAGACGTAGCAACAGCGCCGAATACGAGTCGTTCGAAGGGAATTACAGGTGCCCCTCGTCTTCAACTGTTCCCTCGCCCACCCCTCTCTCTCTCTCTCTCTCTCTTTCTATCTCTCTCTCTCCCTCTCTCTCCGTTACTCATCTCTATCTCTCACTCCCATTCTCTTCCAGCGCGACATCTGTCGATTCCTCGATCTTCTCTCCGTCGCTTCGAAAGAGCCCGAAGCCGCGTCGCGGTCGTAACGAGACGCGTCGCGGTCAGAGCGTGACGCGTCGCGGTCAGAGCGTGTCGAGTCGCAGTCAGAGTGAGCCGCATAGCGATCGTCTCTCTCGCTGCTCCCATCCGAGCACGAAGTGAATTTGAAGTTAAAAAAAAAGCTTTCTTTCGTTGCTCAAAGACCCGTGTGATTGGGGAATGAAAAAATTATGTGGAAAATGGGAATCGTTGGCGACTTGATATTTACAGACTTTTTTTAGTCGAGCGATTACTTCATTTACAGGTCAGGAACGCCGCCGTCTTATTCGGTCGAGGAAAATTCGCGTGGACAGCTGGTATGTCTTTCTAACAATAACGGCCTTATTCTAGTTTAGTTAAGAATTTTCAGGTTAAATTCTAAGTAATTAACTAATCCTAATTAATTGATTAATTCTTAAGGTTAATCGTGGCCATCGCGTTGTGTGGCCGAACAGACGGAGCAACAGCGCCGAGTACGAGTCATTCGATGGGAATTACAGGTGTCTCTCTTTTCTTCTCTCACCCTCCTTTCTCTCTTTCTCTCTCTCTCTCTCTGTCTCTCTCTCTCTCTCCGTTACTCATCTTCATCTCTCCCATTCTCTTCCAGCGCGACATCTATCGGTTCGTCGATCTTTTCGCAGTCGCTTCGAAAGAGCCCGAAGTCGCGTCGCGGTCGTGACGAGACGCGTCGCGGTCAGAGCGTGACGCGTCGCGGTCGTAACGAGACGCGTCGCAACGAGACGCGTCGCGGTCAGAGCGTGTCGAGTCGCAGTCAGAGTGATCCGCGTAGCGGTCGTCTCTCCCGCTGCTCTCATACGAGCACGAAGAGTGGCATCACCGTGTACAGCGGCGCATCAGACGAATCCGAGGTGGTAATGAGAAGAATTCACAATCAGGAAATTATTAAGATACGTAAATACAATGAGAAAGACATAATAATAATTGGAAAGGAGAAGAAGAAGAGGTTGAATTTTAAAAAAATCATATATAATTGTAGCACTTCGAGAACGATGCGATCCGCTGCAAGACTTGCGTCCAGAAGGGAGGAGCTGGCCAGCAGGCCAGTACCGTACTCATTTTGTGATACTGCAGAATTTAGTACCGTACACTTTCTGGGATACTGTAGAATTTAGAGATCCTAGTTGCTGTAGATTAACATTGAAAATAAAAAAAAGTAAATTTCAGAAGGGTAACAGCGATGAGGTGAGCCGCAAGACTGGATCTAGCATGAGTGGCACGGGTCTCGAGGTGAGTACCGTAATCCTAGCTAGTACTGTAAGCCTAGCAAGTGCATACAACGAGTTATGATGCTAGTTACAGCAGAAGTTTGTCCGAATTCCATGCAGGGGATTAGATTTGAAAAAAAGTAAGAAAAAAGGCTATAATCCTAAAAAAAGAAAGCATCAACGTTTTGTATAAAATTTCAGTCGAACACGACGAGTGCCTCAGTCAATGACGAGAATCTCTTCACCGTCTTCGCGGGCGCTCCGCTGTCGGCCGAGGCGGTCGAGGCGCGCCTTCAGCGGTCGAAGGATTTCTTTTATCTTTTTTAATTTTAATTAATTAGTTGTCAATTTATTTATTTTTCTCTGAATACTTTATTGGAGACTTTAGAAAACAAATGAAGAAGAAACGCCTCATTTACAGTCCTGGCCACTTTCTCCTCTACTACCGCGCGCCGAAGCGCCTTCAGGCGGCAATCGATCTCTACGTGGCGGTCAAGCGGGACAATGGAGAGGTGGACAAATTTCGAAGAAAAATTAATGTAGTTAAAACTATGAAAATAAAATACTAGCTTGAAGAATATGATGGAATAAAAGTATTCATTGTCCAAAGTAAGTTATTATTGAGTTATATTCCAGATCGATCACGGCCAAGTCGTCTCGAGCTTTTCCGCTGAGACGGAAATTTCCACGTACGCGCTTCACTTTGACAATGCGCCTTCTGCTCGCACCGTAAGAGTTTTTTTCTCTTTCTCAAAGCAAGAAAAGAATTAAAATATTAAAGAATAATATAAGTAATAAAAACAAATATAAAACAAATTTGCAGTTTCCCGACATCATGTCGCTCGTGGCCTACATGGAGGAGCAGAAGACAAAGCTGCGCCGCACGACGGCGCCCAAGGGACTCTCCGTCCGTCGCTCCTAGACCCCTCCGCGCCCGATCGGGTCCCTCCTAGTCCCTCCTCGACCTCCCGGCCTAAATGTTCTCCAGGGTCTAAGGCCCATCAGACCCTCTCCCATTTCCAGCCCAGTTTGTGTGTATATATATATAAAGTTTTGTTATTTAAATTGTTGTTGTCTTTCCACAAATGGAATGCGCGATTTGAATTATGTAGAGTTGACTCGAATCAGATCGATTCTTGAGAGAGGAAGAGAACAAATTGGAAAGAACGAAGTGTCAAGGAGTCGCTCTTGGTTGTCTTGAGATGGCGTTGGCCATCGTCGAGAGAGAGAGAGAGAGAGAGAGAGATGGAGAGACAGATAGAGAGAGAGTAGAGAGGCGAAAGCGAGGAGAGAGAGACAGCGAGGAGAGAGAGAGAAAAGGGAGCGAGAGAAAGAGAGAGAGAAAGAGAAAGAAAAAGAGAGAGAGAAAAGGGAGAGAGAGAGAAAGAAAAAGAGATAGAGAGAATAGTAGAAAGATAAGCCCATCTCACTTTACTAAAAAGCATACTATTGATTTCGTTTCCCTGCAGAAAGAAAGTTTATGCTTTACTACGAACACGAGCAGATTAATGATGAAGGAAAAATGCCAAGAAAATGGCGAGAAAAAAAGCTTATTCGATATTGTTTGTATTACTATAACTGTGGAAAGGCTTTTGTTTAATTAAAATAAAAGCAGTTAGGCTATAATGATTATTACCTTATCGCCGCCACATAATACCTATGCATTTAATTTAACTACTTTAATTTATTTTATTTCGACGCAGTCTCTTACCAGATCTCTGCGTTCAAATCACATGAACCTTTAGCACATTCGCCCACCGGTAAACCACCGTGAGGGTAGGCAATGAAACCAGCAAAAGGGCACAAAATCAACATAGACTCCATTTCAAGAAACTAGACGAACATTGGTAAACTTTATTTTAAAAAAAAATGTGGATGGGCTTTATTATTGTTTACAATTAGCTAAACGATTGATATGAATATTGCAATATCGCCGTCTATAATAGCTGTTAAAATTGTGGGTTTATTAATATCTTATTGTTTTTAATAAAAATTTAAATATTACGAAAGACAAAAACTGACAACAACTCTTTACCTTTCCTATGAGATCGCTCGTAAAACTGCAGTTTTATTTAAAAAAAAAAAGATTATTATTTCTAATACATTTAAATAATATTTAATGAACATAAATACTAAAGGACAAAAAGAATTACTAAGCCTGAAGACCTGGCCCACCCGAGCGCACCACAATACTGCAGGAGGGAGAGAGAGAGAGAGAGAGAGAGAGAGAGAGAGAGAGAGAGAGAAAGCAGCGATAGTTGCTCTCGCGTGTGCCCATGTGTTCAAGACGATCCACTGAGCTGCGCAATGCTACTCTATTCCTTTGGGCAAGTCTCCTCATTCTCGAACACTTGCCTCACAATCTGGCCCGATCTCACGGGTTCTTTCTTTCTCCATATCTCCCTCTCTCTCTCCTCTATCTCTCTCACGGGTTCTTTCTTTCTTTCTATGTGTCTCAATCTCTCTCTCTCTCCTCTATCTCTCTCTCACTGGTTCTTTCTTTCTTTCTCTCTCTCTCTCTGTATCTCCCTCTTTCTTCTCTTTCTCTCTCTCTCTCGCTCTCTCTCTCTCTCTCTCTCTCTCTCTCTCTCTCTTTCTCATTCTCTCTCCCCATCTCTCTCCTTCTCTCTCTTCCTTCTCCAAAAGCTCGCCCTCTGTCTCTCACTTTCTCTCTCTACTCTCTCTCTCTATCTTTCTCTCTCCCTCTCTCATGCTTGAACTCGCTCGCTCTCACCAGCAGTTTCTTTTTCATCTGCACAAATCGGAAGGATAGAAATAGACCGCATACTTTCGGGTGCATGTAATTTCCAGCCGTTCCAAAAACATCCCGTGGTTTTACCACTCTTACTTGCTAAATATGATAGGATGATGGAAGAGGGTCGATTAGACCTCGATTCTGGGGTCAAATAAATTTAGAATTAAGTATGAAATAAATAAATAAGCAAAAAAAGAAGTAAATGAATAAGTAAATAAATAAATAAATAGTAAATAAAAAAATAAAGTAAAATAATAAAAAAAATAAAAAGAAACCCACGTAAACGTATCCGTGTTGTAGATCGGCACGACGAGTTGGGTTTGAAAGACGGCTTTGACGGTTGAGCCGGTTGTATGAATAATAATAATTATTATTTATATAAATATATTTACAATTAGTTTTCTCCCCCGTATCTACATATTTAGAAAGGGAGAAAGAGAGAGAGCAAGGGATTGAGAGAAAGAGAGATGCAGAGAAAGCGATAGAGAAAGAGAGAGAGCGAGAGCCAGAGAGAGAGAGAGAGATAGAAACAGAGGAAACGAGAGAGAAAGAGAGAGAGAAAGATACAAAGGAAAAATAAGCTGACCGGCTTGACGTACCACCATCCGGTGGCATACTTGTCCGAGTCGGGATTCAGGCCGACGATGGTGTCAGTGGCCAGCTGAGGCGAGAGTGCGAGGTGCGGGGCAGAGAGGAAGCCCGCGAACGGAAGACGAGTAATTCAAATTTGAAATTCCCGCCAAATTGATTTGGTGATCCAATATTTTACATTAAGACCTTTCACAGTCTAATATGTAGTTTAATTATATAGCTGAAAAGGTTTCTGCATATGTACATATGAGCAGTCATGTTTATGTTCAAAAAAACTGTTTTTTTTTACATTTCATATTTTAAATGTTATATACTTTATTATATATATATATATATATATATATATATATATATTATATATATATGTAAATAGATAATTTTATTTTATAATTTTTAAACATATGATATAAAAATATTACTATACCCGGCAGACATCGCAGCGGCACGATGCCGTGCGGGATGGTATCCGCGCACTCGTCGCCCATGTCCCATGGATGGTAGCGATGCGAGGGAGGGCATGCCGGCCACGATGGGAAGTAGTCCTAATTAATCACAGTTATTAATTAGTTAATTAATTAATTAATTAACTTTTAATTTAAAGAAGGGCGATCATCGAATAGTCGTTCATGATATACGAAACATTTTGAATAGTATTTAGGAATAGTTTTGGGCATTTAGATAAAGAATATGCACATGACTTTGAGCGCATGTTACTATATTTTCGGAAATCGCCCTCCGTTAATATATTTGTATATTTGATGATAAAAAATTATTAAATGGATAGTACATGCATCTAAAGATTGATTTTTTTGGCATCAATATAGGCAAAAAAGTCGAACGCTACACCGTTAATCATGTTTTATCGACATTATTAGATATGCGAAAAAGGTGGTTCGCATGCCCAGTAAGAAGTGATATATCCAGAGTACTTACAATTAGCGAATGACGATATCATCAGAGCGATGAGGCGTGTTTATAGAAGTAATCAAATATCAAAATGCTAGAGACCGGTAATAAATGCTTAAATTGTTCGTATGTCATGCTAAATATTGAACGATTATACCGATTTCTCAATGTTATGTAAGTTATAAAGCCGGACGGTTTTACTTCCTAATTAGGCTAGGCCTAATATGAAGTTGTAAAAAATTCCAAGAAAAGTTGCTAGAAAAAATTCTATTTGCAATAGTTTTTATTAGTTTAATTGTTGAAGGGCTTTTCTTAATTAAAATTAAAGCACTGAGAAGATAATGACGGTTACCTTATCGCCGCCTCAAAGAAGATCTACTTAATTTTATTTTATTTCCAAGCGGCCTCTTACTATGCTTCGAATCGCATGAATCTTTGAAGGTGCAAATTAACACATTCGCCGACCGGTAAACCACCGTGAGGCGAGACATAAATCAAGAAAAGGATAGTATTTGCTATTTCCTTGGAGAAAAGAGTCAGATATTTCTTCTTCTTGTTATATTTTATCTTGATTAACCGTACCCAAATTTGAACCATAAAGCAACCGCGTTATTAATAATAAATAGCCTCTAAGATTTCGGGGTTTATTAATACCTAATTATCTTTAAAATAAATTTAAATATTACAAAAGACAAAATACCGACGACAACCTTTCCTATGAGATGCTTGTATCGCTCGTAAAACTGGCGTTTTATTAATAATAGGTCGTTATTTTAAATAAATTTAAATATTATTTAATGAACAAATCATAAGAGACAAAATTAATTGTTGCTGTTGAGGCCTAAAAATGGCTCAATTCGCGAACGAAAAAATGGACCAATCGGTTTTGCCTTTCGCCATGCTGTTATATCATCTACAATCTAAAGAACATCGGTGCAATTTTGTTCAGAATTTTGTATCATTGAAATGAACTAAAAGTTGAGAAAAGAGGGAAGGTAAGAAAGAGAGTTAAAACAGTAGTTAATGTAACTGTAGAAAAGTGTTTTGATAAATGCTGGAAACGACACGGATTGATGGGCACCACCTTGCAAGCTTGTCTTTCCTTACCCTGAATCTCTCTGAGTGGCTGATGGGTTTGAAAGACGGCTTTGACGGTTGAGCCGGTTGTATGAATAATAATAATAATTATTTATATAAATATATTTACAACTAGTTTTCTCCCCCGTATCTACATATTTAGAAAGGGAGAAAGAGAGAGAGCAAGGGATTGAGAGAAAGAGAGATGCAGAGAAAGCGACACGGATTGATGGGCACCACCTTGCAAGCTTGTCTTTCCTGACCCTGAATCTCTCTGAGTGGCTGATGGGTTTGAAAGACGGCTTTGACGGTTGAGCCGGTTGTATGAATAATAATTGTTGTATGAATAATAATTATAATAATTGAGAAAGAGAGTTAAAACAGTAGTTAATGTAACTGTAGAAAAGTGTTTTGATAAATGCTGGAAACGACAGGGATTGATGGGCACCACCTTGCAAGCTTGTCTTTCCTTACCCTGAATCTCTCTGAGTGGCTGATGAGATGAGAAAGACAAGCAGAAGAGGAAGATTTGCAACGGAGAACATGATGCCTGACGCAAATTTGAACGTTTTTTTAAAAATAAATATTTAACCTTAATTGATTAACCATATACATATACATATGTATGTATGTAACACACAGGTAAAAATATAAATGTATTAACTGTAAGACGTCGATTAGGAAAACTAGTGACTTAACGGTAATGGCCACTGATTGTGAGTCCATGGTTGTCTTTCTTCGTCTTCCTTCAGAAGAAGGCTCTCCGACTCTGTTCTCAATTCCAGGGAGAAGAAAGTCCCCGTTTGAATGGAAGCTTTTCTCTTAATCTCTTGACAAAATCTATATGTGAAGAAACTGGCCGGTAGTTTTGCATGTCGCCACACATTAATATGTATAATGTGCTGAGAAAAGATGATCATTCGTTCGAAAGATTGCTTATCATTATGCAGATTGGTTATCATTATCATATTCTTGCGCGAGCACACAGTGCTGAATTTGGTATTAGCTGATTATCCTTATACATTCAACGCGTATTATTTTAAGTAGTTGAATGATGCTGGACGACGATCCAAACCACGCAACCCTCTATGAAAATCTGCTTGTGCGAGGGAGTATTGGAAATACATAGATGGAAGTAGTATCTCGGAAAATATGGGTAGAGTTTGCTCAAATCTTATTGTGATGTGGCGAGCTTTCGAATCCCCTCCGGGCACATCTTATAGATGAGCCAGCCGCCGTCTGTAGACGCGTCTTCAACGGGCATCTGCAAGGATGTATTCTTTTTCATTTCAAGGGGATCCGAACCCGACCACCCCGCCCAATGGGCCCAACCCACTACCACCAGTCCATTTGCCAAGAGGTTACCCACACGACCATTCTCGGGGCGCACATTTCACACACAAAGAACATTGTCTTACAATCATTGTCTTGAAGCCGTGGTCTTGAGAATTGCCTTAGACAAATTGTGTCTTGCAGGGAATTGTCTTACCCTCTCAAGACAATCTTCTTTGTGTGCACACGCCGGCTAATAATATGCTTATTTTTAAGTGCCATTTGAGCAGAAGGAAAAACCTGCGCAATCGCGCGCCAGAGCAACTTGCCGTAGCCGCCGCCGCGGTACTCTTGGAGAACGAAGAGATCTTCCATCTTCACGTACTGCAAGAAGAAGAAGAAGCTTTTTTCATTATATCTTTATGAGATTATTTCATTTACGTAGTCTTTAAACGGTTTTGTTAATATTTTAAAATAATTCACACTGACATCGCCGACCCATGTCGAGTAGGCAAAGCTGAAGATGACCATGCCGATGGCGGTGCCCTTTAGAATAGTTACATATATAAATTCAATTTTGAATTCGCGCCCTTTTTTCTGAATCGACAATTCGCGGGAAATTCGAATGAACTCTTTTCCTGGACAACCTTGAGCTCGAGCAGGAAGGCGCCGACGATCCCTCGCTCCATGGCGCGTCGTAGTAGCTTCGGCGTCGTGTGCAGTTCATCCGGGCATTCGTGATATTCGGCCAGGTCCTATAATTAGTAGTCTGCACTAAATATATATATATATATATATATATATATATATATATGTGTTTTTGAAGTGATGAATGAACCTGAAGGAGTTTGAAGAGCACATCAATGTCGTCGACAGTTGCTTTTCTGACAGTTGCATTGAGAAATGATAGTGATTGCACGGCAATTCAAGCACGGCCATGAAAAATGGCTGCGCAGGTAGTCAGAATCGCACTTGCTTGGCTCCGGCCCTTTGCGGTCGGTCAAACGCGTCATTTGTCAATTTGACCTTCCGCACGCTCTATCCCACCAGGTTACTGTACGCTTGACGGGGGTATCCAGTGAAACAAACAGGACGCAGCAGAATCAATAATTTGAAACTTTGCTTTGAATTTCCCGCATTTGAGATTTCGCGCATAAAACAGGGATTTTGCGCATAAAATGCGTGATTTTGGCTGCGTACCTGCAAGCTCCGCCCACTTCTCCGAAGCCATGGATCAAGGCTTCATAATGACCGCATTTATTAGGGGCTGAACGGCCGTGGATTGGGATAGTTCTGAAAGTCATTTGGTGGCTTTTCATCATTATGCCGGTAAGGTGTGGAAAATGTTATCTGCGCCAGGGAATTGAATACGCGGTTGTGCGGATACAAGGTTTGGTTTTACTGGAGAAGGGTGAAAGAGTGGACGTTTTAAAAGTGTTTGAAATGCAATCTACCACAATTCACGAGAATCTTAGGAATATATTCAAGACTCCATTTTGTTGGGCGGGTCTGTAAATCGCAAGAACTGTGCCTTATTGAGTCCGAATGCACGCTAAGAGACGACACCTCTGGTCAAACCTGTCTCATTTCATTTTTGACTGGCTGTTTTCATTCCAGACAATGGGACATTTCAGTCATCTTTTCGCTCTCTCTCTCATTGTCTCTCTCAATCTCTCGCACTCTCTCTCCACATATCTCTCTAATCCTGACATCTATTCACTAATCAAGGCACGAACTGTTCATCTTCTTTGTGTTCATTAAGTTGCGGATAGAATTGATTTTTCATATCCTTTCATTTGTATGTATGTACATATGTACATACATCAATTTTGAAACTCTTATCATCTCACATTGTATCACTAAGTCTGCGTTCAGGTTGCCGCTATGCAATTCTTATTTCTGTCTCTGAAGCGGTGGTCTTCTCCTTCCGCAGTAATTCAGGCCTTTCTTGAAATAATTTATTTATCATAATACAATTGCATTTGATAAAAAGTGTTTATACTTTAAAAAGTACTTAATGAATTGAAAATTCCTCCCGACCACGCCGTCGTCTTCTGGCACGAATGCAAAAACGAAAAGTCGGTATAAAAGTGCTGAAAAGAATGGCTCCTGTACTGCTCTCCGTCCTCACGACTTTGGTTGTTCGACCGCTGGGCGTCGATGAGGACAAGACGCTGACCATAGACGAGCTCAAGATGAACCCGAATCTCAACGTCGTCTTCAAAGTGGGCAACGGCATCGACATCTATGAGGTACGGGCAGTTGAAAGATACTTTTTTATTGCTTAAAATGTATCGCTTAAAAAGCATATCACTTAAAAATAAGTTCAATCTTGGTTTATAGAAAGAACTTTCTGCTTGCGAACCACGACCGTGAACGATACCAAGTTCGAGGACCTGAAGGAAGTCGGCATCGAAGACGCGAACAATCAGCCCACTACCCCGGTATTTTCAGGCATCCGCCAAGAAGAGCCTCCATTAAGAAGGCGGGCTGAGATTTCTGATGAAGCTCCTCCTTAACTTTTCTCCTCCAATTCAGTAAACGGGGATTCTTTTTTACGAAATGTTTTTGTTTGTCACACAGATATCCTTGAGCTTCTCTCGGTGATACTTAATTGAGGCGAATAATGACATGATAGAGCGCACTTTCAAACAAGTTTATCACACAGTGTCATATATCTCGCTTCTTTCTCTCTCTATCTCTCTCTATATCTGTCTCTCCCTTCCTATCTTTCTCTTTCTCTCTCTCCCTCTCACTTTCTTTCTCTCTCGCTCTCTCTCTCCATATCTCAATGATCTCTCACTCGCTCTCTCTTCCTTGCTCTCTTCTCTCAGCCCTGCGGCAAAGTGGCTGGTTTACGATGGAAGAAAATGTTCGAACCCTTATCACAGATAGCAAAGAATAGAGAAGAGCAAGCAGATTAAACAATAAGTGGTATTTCTTTATTTCAAAGGCAATATATATGTGCATAAATATGCAATAGATATCTTCCTGAGATCTCGTTACCATTTTTGCATTCATAGTGTTTTTATTCATCATTACAAGAAGCCTTTCATATGATTTGGCATATTGCTTTTTTAATATTGTTATTATTATTATTTTCCTAACCGGAAGGGCCATTAGATATTGTCGTTGAGTTTCCGTGCGAGCGAAATCTTGAGAGCTAGAAATTTTGAGCGTTTCTTCTTTAAAATTAACTACCAAAGTCCTCTAAAAAGGTCATACTGTGTGTGAATGGAAGACGAAAAGAGCCCATAAATTGTTTCACGCTTCCTCTCCTCCTTCTTTTTCGCTCTATCTACGGTTACTCTGAATTACCCTATTCTTCTCTGAATTGCCCTCACTAGCCTCTGAGGTCTCATATGGAGAATTAGTGCGGTTGATTCCATTCTAAAATTCCCTTTTGCTAGCCTTAATTAATTTTTTAATGAATAAAAAGGTTCTGATGATTCCACAAGGACTTACACTGTACTTATTTTTGACCTTTTCTCCACACACAAAAATTTGTTTGAAACAATCATTGTTTTGGCGTACAACTGAGACAATATTGTTTGGCATATCAAAATTTTTTTTTCATTTTTTGATATATCAAACAATATTGTTTCAGTTTTACGCAAAAACAACGATTGTTTCAAACAATTTTTTTTGTGTGTCAGTCAATGCGATAAAGAAATTCAAGGCAAAAACAGTTCCCGGCATTTGTGCACCTTCCTTTCCATCCAAATAACCATTTCAAATTTGAATTTTAGCAACATTTACCTTTAATCTCTGTTCCACGTATTGCTATACTTTAGAAATTTAAAAAGAAAATTTGAAATTTATTTTTCCCGCCCACCTGGTATTGATTGCGATTCATCATTGTCTGACGATTTGAATAAATTGCTCAATGGCTGTTGTAGACGCAGAAGACAGTAGAAGAGAGCCTACAAAATGAATTTTTTTTAATTAATTAGTAATTAATTAGCGCCGGGTTTTGAGAAAACCGTCCGTGGTTTTCATGCCAATAGAGGATGCAATATGGAACGTTTAGAGTTCGTCTCTGCTGTAGAGCCGATGACATTGAATTTAGAAAGTCGGGAATTAAAAATAACCTGGAAATGTATGCGGAAGACAGTTTTGATTTGATAGAGAAAAAAAAATGTTTAGATTTGATAGAACATGCTGCCTCGGGCGTGATGAGAAAAAATATCTTTACAAACTCTTCAAAAGCAAGGCGACTATAAATTGTCAAATTGTCTACTTGATCTACTTAATACCAACGAAAGCCGATTTGATCTCTGATCTCGATCGGAGACACTTTTCGCCGATATTGACTAACTTGCTCTGATTTGATTGCTGCGCTTTCCGACGCGTCGCGGACCGACGACGCGTCGCGGACGGAAACGCGTAGGCATTTCTGCTTTCTAAACGAGGGCGATCACTGATAATTTAGGTGAGATTTCAAATTCTCGCGATCCTTGAATTGATCTCTGATTCGCTCGTGCTATTTTTACACCTGCGAAATAGCGCGCGAGAATGAGAGAGCCTACTCCTGCGGTTAATACGGCAATTAAATATTAATGTATTTAAATCAATGGCTTCGGTAAGGAGACGAAATAAAGGAGAAAAAAAAGAGTGTAAGGCACCTCTTCGCTGAGAACGTCGGTGGTGAAAGGGAAAGGCGACCTAGCGGGATGCTTCCCCTTCCCTTTCACTTTCCAGGTGGAGATCGCTTGGTTCCACTCTCTCAGCTCTCATATCCCAGATGTTCCATCACCTTTCATGGCCTTTGCCGCCATCAGCAACAAACGAACTGGTGTCCAGCTTCTTCGCTCTCTGGCTGAAAGGTCGTTGGCACCCACGCTTCTTCAAACCTGTCTCATTTCTTTTTTGACTTGCCGTTTTCATTCATGACAAGGAGGAGATTGATGCTATCTTTTCGCTCCCTCTCTCTCTCTCTCTCTCTCTCTCTCTCTCTCTCTTTCTCTCTCTCTCTCTCTCTCTCTCTCTCTTTCTCGCTAGCTGTCTCTCTCCCTCTTTATCTCTCACTTTCTTGCTCGCTCTCTCTCTCTCTCTCTTTCTCTCTCTCTCTCTCTCTCTCTCTCTCTTTCTCGCTCGCTGTCTCTCTCCCTCTTTATCTCTCTCTTTCTTGCACGCTCTCTCTCTCTCTCTCTCTTACTCTTATCATGACATGCAGAGTGTATGAACTATCATCGCCACAGGGTAAAGCCATTCCACTGAAAGCAAGCACGAACAGTTCACAAAACTTTCTGCCAAGGACAGTTGACGGATCCCCCTTGTGGCTGTTAATTTACTTTCAATTAGTGTAATGGGTGAGATGTGGGCTGATAGAGTTGATTTCATATAAATGTTCGCCATCCCACAGCGTGTTCATCTCTGTCTGTCTCCAGTGGGAATGAATGCCACCCGTCTTCCTCTCCTCGTCCTCCTCCTCTCCGCGTCCTTTTCCGTGGTCATCGCCTGTATGGCGATGATCCCGACTGATCCGGCACTGACCAGGTTAGCTACAATTTATCATTCCTTACTTTCAAGATATTATGAAGATTTTAACTAATTTCATTATTTATTTGCATAGTAATATTTATATTTCATTATTTATTTGCTACATAATAATTCTCATTATTTACGAACAAAAGAATTTTTATGAATTGGTTTTTTTATTTTATTTTATAACTAACCAAGTTAATTAGTTATTAAGTTAACCATAAGTTATTTAAATAAATAAAAAGAGAAAAGACTTCAGTCTCATTAAATATTGCAGACCACCACCGATCACAACAACCGCACTGACGCAACAACTACGCCCACGACAACGACTTCAACTACAACTGCCTCCACTACCACTACAACTACGACACCTTCCACTACCACCACTACGCCCATGTCAAAATGTGGACTCTGCGCCACGGTGGTCTGCGAGGTTTGTGCAGTCAATTACTACTTGACACAGAACGATATAATATTCATACATATATATATATATATATATATATATATATAATAGCTAATTCTCATTGAACAGCATTTAATTAATTAATTTAAATTATTAAAATTAAAATTAATTAGCTAATTAATAGGGTCCCATCGGTTGTCCTCCCCAAACCACCTACCAGGACTCGAGTCTCCTGGTGAAGGGGACAGCCCCTTGCAAGACAGCGACATGCAAACCGGGAGCGACTCTGCATGTTTATTTGGTAGGTTCCGAAACTAAATTAGTCATGCTTAGTCAATGCTAAGTCAATGCTAAATCATGTTAAAGAAGAAGAAGAAGAAGAAGAAGGTTAATGAAAAGTTTTTTTTTAAACATTTAATTAAAGAAACACACATACCGATGAGCGGTATTGTGCTTCAGTTTGATGAAGTATTGATTATTTATCTATATAATATATGTAATTATAGATATTCATAATTTATGTAGGTATATACATAATTATATAATAATATAATTATATTATATACGTAGTTCTCTCTCGTCATTTCCTCTCCACCTCACTTTGCAGAACGATGGCCCCACGGAGGCGGCGGCAGTAGGCAACATGCTGACATGCCAGCCAGACGACCCGCTCCGCTACCTCGACGGAGGCGGCAATTCCTATCCAGAGGTAGCTATCACTTCACCCAGGGGGGTCTTTTGCGCAACTCCTGAGGCGCCCCCCTAGCCGCCATGTTGTAGATTGGGACTACTTACTTACACATTGTTACTTTACAAGCCTTTATTATCTAAGTTAGCCAAAATTATTTATTAGCAGTCATATAGAGAGAGAAGAGAGAGGGGGGGGCGGCCATGGGGGTAGCCGTCTCCTTGCGGCTTCCGACGAACACTGGGGCACCGGAGGCTGTTCTTCTAGGCGTGGCCTCCGCTGCTGATAGCTCTGCCCCCCAGGGGGCTTAACAGTGTGATACTCATCAGCCTTCCTATCACACTCCTTCCATTCCGCTTTCGTCGAACACACTGATTTTCGGTCTTCCCCATAGTCATACCTCAACCAGATATTGATGAACAAATGTTTTTTTTTCTATTCTCCCCATCCTGTTGCCGTTCCTCACCACACTTACTCCCTACCACACATTAGTTTCCCAAGCAAAATCTGACAGTGACATTCATTTCCTGACTGTTGCTCGAGAAAAAGAAGATGAATAAACAGAAACTCGCGTTATTCCTGAAGGATAAATAAATTTGCTCTAAATTATATGTAATTATGATACGCCGACGACTGCCGATCATCTATAAAAAAATATTTGAATATTCCTCTATGTATTATTTCTTTTGGAACAGAAACATGTCATCATACATACACATATGTACATATATCATTGATAATTTTGAAATGGCAAACATTTTAAGATTTTTTTCGTCACCTGTATATCTGACGATGGCCAATGCCATTTCAGCACAACCAAGAGCGACTCCTTTACATGTCGTTCTTTCCAATTTGTTCTCTTGCTCACTCAAGCATCGATCTGATTATAGTCATCTCTCCATAATTCACTTTGCGCATTCCATTTGTGAACAGACAACAACGATTTAAATAACACAACTTTATAAACAAACTGGGCTGGAAATGGGAGAGGATCTCATGGGCCTTAGACCCTGGAGAACATTTAGGCCGGGAGGTCGAGGAGGGTCTAGGAGGGACCCGATCGGGCACGGAGGGGTCTAGGAGGGACCCGATCGGGCACGATGGGGTCTAGGAGGGACCCGATCGGGCACGGAGGGGTCAAGGAGGGACCCGATCGGGCACGGAAGGGTCTAGGAGGGACCCGATCGGGCACGGAGGGTTCTAGGAGGGACCCGATCGGGCACGGAGGGGTCTAGGAGGGACCCGATCGGGCACGGAGGGGTCTAGGAGGGACCCGATCGGGCACGGAGGGGTCTTGGAGGGACCCGATCGGGCACGGAGGGGTCCCTAATAGAGTGCGGCGCAGCTTTGCCTTCTGCTCCTCCAATGTAGACCGTGAGTCAATGGTTGTCTTTCTTCGTCTTCTTTCAGAAGAAGGCTCCGACTCTGTTCTCAATTTCAGGGAGACGAAAGTCCCATTTGAATGGAAGCTATTATTCTCTGTAGCAAATTTTATTCTTTTGACAAAATCTAAATGTGAAAAAACTGGAAGGCGGTTTTGCATGTCGCCACACATTCATATGTATAACAAAAGTAGACCCAACTTTCAACATATACCGATTGCCTAAATATAATTAATGCATACGTAAATTGCTCTAAAGGGGACTACTATGTATAGTTTACGGTGTTAGAGAGGGAAAGAGAGATAGGGAGAAACAGAGAAAGAGAGAGAAAGAGAGAGAGAGAGAGAGAGAATAGTAGAGAGATTAGCCCATCTCACTTTAATGAATTCCATAGTATTGATTTCGTTTCCCCGACAGAATCATGGTTTACATACTATGAGCACGGGCAGATTAATGATCAAGGAAAAAAATGATAAGAAAAATGCGAAAGAAATAAACGTTTACTTGTTATAGTTTTTATGACTATGATTATGGAAGGGCTCTTGTTTAATTAAAATTAAAGCACTGAGACGATAATTATTATTACCTTATCGCCGTCTCAAAACTTGTACGCATTTAATCTAATTACATTTAATTTTTTATCTCGAATAAGACGACGAGTCTGAATCGTGTGAACCTTTAAAAGGTGGTAATTACCACTTTTCCGCACCGGTAAACCACAGTTAACCAAATCATTTACCAAGAAAAGGATATTATTTGCGATTTCGTTGGATGAAAGAGTCAGATTTGATTCTTCTTATTATTAAATTTTATCTCGATTAACCGCACCTCAATTTGAAGCATAAAGTTTCACTTTTATTATTAATAATAATAGCTCCTAAAATTGTGGGGTTTATAGATATCTTATTACCTTAAATATAAGTTTAAATTTAACAAAAGATAAAAAGCCGACGACAACTATTTACGTTTCCTATGAGATGCTTGTATCGCGCGTAAAACCGCAGTTTTATTAATAATAGATTATTATTTTTGCTACATCTTAATAATATACATATAATGAAGTTAAATAATACAGGAAAAAAAGTTCCCCGACATCGTGGCGCTCGTGGCCTACATGGAGGAGCAGAAGGCAAAGCAGCGCCGCACGACGACGCGCAAGGGACTCTCCGTCCGTCGCTCCTAGACCCCCTCCGCGCCCGATCGGGTCCCTCCTAGACCCTCCTCGACCTCCCGGCCTTAATGTTCTCCAGGGTCTAAGGCCCATCAGACTCTCTCTCATTTCTAGCCCCGTTTTTGTATATACAAAAAACAAAGTTTTGTTATTTAAATTGTTGTCGTCTATAGACAAATGAAATACGCGACGTGAATTATGGAGAGTTGACACGATCAGATCGATATGATTCGGAAAGAAAAGAAATAAAAGAAGAAAAAAATATTTTGGTGCAAGGGTATTGATTGTGGTTGTGTTCAGGTGAGTTTGTGAGCCTGGTGCATTTCGTTCGTTAATAATAACTATGATTGTGTGCTGTTGATAATTAGTTCTAGTGCAATTTCATAGCTGCGGAATAGTTTTAAAAATTGTGCCCTCATTCGCACGTTTACCTAGCTTTTCCTTCTATCTGTTATCATCACGTTTTCGTGTGTGCCAAGTGTATTCTGCGATAGGATCGTGTGTATACTCAGTAGCAGGACTCTTGAGCTCTGGCTGTTGTTATCCCGGCCGGGAAAGGCGCCGTTTAATTTTTTCCCTTGGTTTTCCTTCCCTAGGGCAATAAAAAAACGTTTTCATTTTCCAATGTCATTCCTAAAAATTCGTTGCCTCCCTCAGATTATGCAAGCTTTTGAGCTTTTGCATTGAATTCTCCCCTTTTCGTCATCCTGATTTCAGTTCATATTAGAACGAAAAGAGTTCGCAAGAATAGGATTTCGATGCTTGCTTCTCTCTCTCTCTCTCTCTCTCTCTCTCTCTCTCTCTTTCTCTCTCTCTCTTTCTCTCTCTCTCGGGTCTACATTCATTTCCTTGGTTAGTGATCATGTGTCAATCAGCGTGCGTGACGTAACTGATAAGCTGCGAGAGAGTTCGAGACACGTGTAAGGCTATAAATCGGCGATCCCCGCCCCCTTCCCGGAAATTGGATGATGAGCTTACGAAATTATGGGTTTTCGCCCCCCCCCCCCCGCTTCCTCTTCATTCTGCTCAAGAATCTGTCAAAAGAATGGCCAATTTGCTTCCATTTCGCCTTTAAGCTTTGTAGACTAGTTTTTATTAAAGTATTTTGTGAATATATTAAGGTTTTTTCTTGCCAATCCTATGTTTGTTCAAAAAGAATGGCAAAATTTGCGTGTATTTCGTATTCAGAAGAACTTTTTTAAGGGAAATTTTTTTAATGACCATATAATTTTTCTCAGCTTTTGTTCAAAAGAATGGGTGCGGACGAAGTCAACAACGGTGGCGGCGGCAAGCCAAAGACGGAGAAGGAACTCAAGAAGGAGGCGGCCAAGGCCGAGAAGCTCGCCAAGTTCGAAGAGAAACAGAAGAAGCTCGCGGAGCAGAAGGCCGCGCAGGCCGGCAAGCCCAAGGAGGTTGGTAGCGAGTCCGATGATGTTTTAGCTCTTTTTTTTGCTCGACCAATTCAGAGGTTTTAAAACTTTTTCTTTTTTAACTTTTTAAACAAACTAAAGTACCTTTAAATGGTCTAAATTAATGAATTTTCAGTAATTATTCACTGGACATTATCCATGAAATTATTTCATTTCAATTATGTCAAGTAGAAGAAGAAAAGAAAATAAAAAAACATTTCTAATTATTCTTCATTTGTTTAAAAAGGGTGCTTAAACAGCAGTAGCGGCAGCAGCTTCTATCCCATTCTTTTCTCGTATTCAGGAGAAAAAAGAGAAGAAAGAGGCAAAACCCACGGTCGAGTACGTGCCAGTGAAGCCTGGCGAGAAGAAGAGTAAGTTTCTTTTATTTCTTGATTTTAATTATTTTTTCTTTCATTAAAAAACAAACGTTAAAATTTTATTCTCCAAGCACTGGAATGTGAACCACAAGAATTTTTGCCTGCCTACTACTGGTGGTTTTAATTTATCTAGAAAGGTTAAGTGCTTGTAAGAATCCCGGTTGGTGTTAAAAAGCTTTATTCAACTATAAAAATAAAGAAATGTAGTGTTTCAATGCTATTTGACTATAGTAGACCCCTTATTTTTCCCCCGTGAATGACAACTATTTATTTGTATAAATATATTTTAGTGTGACCGTAACTCCTCCCTTCTTCCTTTTCAGATCTCACAGGTGACATGCCGTCTGCGTACAGTCCACGTTACGTCGAAGCGGACTGGTACGCGTGGTGGGAGCGCCAAGGCTTCTTCCGGCCGGAATACGGTGGACGAGATATCTTGTTAGTCGAATGCTTCAATTTTTAGTGTGCTTTCGACTTTCTTCATAGTTTTCAAAGATGGTTCTTTTCCAGTGTTTTAGTTATATTTCCTCTGAATTATACCCAGAAATATATTGAATTAAATCATCACGGTGCGTGGTAAAATTTTGCTTATTTAACTAATATGCAGTAACAGGCACGTTCGTTTCAGGATGCCGAAAGTCTGTGCAACTTTATCATTACAGTTTTAGCTGCAATAGTTTGAAAAAAATTATTTAAGCGAAAAGCGAAATGAATTAAAAGAAACAAATAATTTAAGCGAAAAGCGAAATGAATTACTGTGTGAATTAATATAAGATTGGTATAAATATATAAATAACAAGAATATCATTGTTTTCGTTTCAGGAAGCCAAACCCGAACGGCCACTTCACCATCGCCATCCCTCCACCCAATGTCACGGGCACCCTCCACGTCGGTCACGCGCTTGCTACTTCGGTCGAAGACACGCTGACGAGATGGTGCGTCGTCGTGTTACTTATATGCTATATAGTAATAATGATAGTAATTATTATTATTATTATTCATTATTATTATGATTATCACTGTTATTCTTATTATTTTGTAAAAAAAAATTTCATTTTATAATAGCAGTTGTGCTAGTGAAAGAATAAAAATTATTATTTTTTGTTAAATGAATATTTTATTTAAAAAATTCAGGAATCGCATGAAGGGCCGCACGACGCTGTACGCGCCCGGCGCGGATCATGCAGGAATTGCGACGCAGGTATCTTTTTCTTTCTCTCTCTCTCTCTCTCTCTCTCTCTCTCTCGCTTTCTCTCTTTTTTTCTCTTTTTTTCTCTCACTTTTTTTCTTTCGAGTTACGGTATATGCAATTTTTGTAGACTACAAAAATAGCATATACCGTAACTTGTAGCCCAAAGTAGTGTATGTTCTCTGTTTTTTTGTAAATAAAAAAAAATAAAAATAAAAACAATTTTTTTTAATAATAGGTGGTGGTAGAGAAGAAGCTCCAGCGCGATCGCGGCCTCTGCCGCCATGATCTCGGGCGAGCCAAGTTCATCGAGGAGGTCTGGAACTGGGTCAACGAGTTAGTACTTCCCTATTTATTTTATTTTTTAAAAGATTTTTTGTTGTAAATTTCTTAATTAATTTTAATTAATAAAACAAAGACATTTGAAAGAGATGTTGTTAATTTTCTCCTTTTTCGGAGTTCAACAGAAAGACAAGGGATAGTTCTTTTAAAGAATAAGTAAGAATTAAATGGAATTAGTCTTTTGTGTACCTTTGAAAAAATGTAAAAAAATTCACGAATTGATTTGTCATAATACTTATTTGTCAACAGGAAAGGCGACATCATCTACGATCAATTTCGATCGATGGGAGCTTCGGTGGACTGGGACCGCGCCACGTTCATGCTTGATCCAGTCAGTTTTGTAGCTTTAGTAGCCATGAAATTGTTCCCAGCGGATTTTTTTGCAGCGGAATTTGAAAAAAATTAAGTGATTGTTTCAATTTTTTACTTTTAGGTAGGCCTCTACAGATATTTATTGTGTAAAAAATTGTGTTCATTCATTAGGCAGACCATTGAAACAATGAAAATATTAAGAGCATACTTGCCAAATTGCAATAAATATATGCCCGTAACTTCCTCCTGAGTATGAGAATGCCGTAGCTGCTTGAATATGACTACTAAAAACTTGTTGGATAAGTGTTACTATAATTTGTTGAATTTGGAGAAAAGAATATGACTACTTAAAACTTCTTGGATAAGAGTTTTTGTAACTTGCTAAATTTGAGAAAAGAATATGAATACTTTAAACTTCTTGGTTAAGAGTTACTGTAACTTGTTGAATTTGAGAAAACCGTAGTTTCTTGTGCAGAAGATGAAGCGCGCCGTGACCGAGGCCTTTATCCGCATGCACGAGAGCGGCACGATCTACCGCAGCACGAGACTCGTCAACTGGAGCTGCACGCTGCGGTCGGCCATCTCGGACATTGAGGTAAAGAAAGGGTCCCTACAGAAAGTTGGGATTTTGGCGCGAATCTGAAAAAGAATAAAAAAAGAAACCGGCATTCATCTGTACAATGCGATATCTTTAGCAGTAAGGCTTTTTTTGCTGTTGATAAATAAGTTTTAAATACCTTGCCGTTATTCGAGAAAGTTATCTTACATTAGAAAGTATTCGAAAAAAAAATCAATCTTTCAGGTGGACAAGAAGGAGCTGACCGGAGCGACCAAGCTTCCCGTTCCGGGCTACGAAGAGAAGATCGAGTTTGGAGTGCTCATTCTCTTCGCCTACAAGATTCAGGGAAGTGGTAAGTTTGAGAGGAAAACAACCCATAAATCCTACCGTAACCCAATGACCTCCAAACCCTGTATAATAATGCCCTAATGGCCATAATAAAATCTTGCGTGTAACTATTGAACTTGAAGCCTACCGTAATCCTAAAGAAAAGATTATGTAAGATATTGACCAGTGCTGAAATGGTGCCTGTCTCTGACCTGGGCCGGGGGATTATAATGTGAAAAATTGATAAACCTGGGGGTTTGTCAATTTTGAAAAAAGTGAAAAATGGCCATCCCGGAGATTTACAAAGTGTTCAGTGTCTACGGCGCGGGGGTGTTACAAACCTGTCATGGGTCAGACCTATTTCAGCTCTGCTTTCGACTCGGCAAAGAAAGGAATATAAGAAGGTGAATTTCAGACGACGAACTCGTCGTGGCAACAACGCGAGTAGAGACGATGCTTGGAGACACGGCCATTGCTGTCCATCCGGAAGACGAGCGATACAAGCATCTCATTGGAAAGGTAAAGTTTTTATTTTGGTTTTAAAGTTTTTTTCTTTTAAATATACTTTATTATTTAAGTTTATTCAATATTATTTCATTTCATAGGAAAACAAAAGGGTTATCGGCTTTTGTCTTGTGTATTATTTAAAATGGACTTGTATGAAAGAATTGTAAGATATTAAGAATAAATCAACAACTTTGTCATTCTACCTTATTATGGTTAATAAAAGAAAAATTGAGAAAAGAATATCGGGAAGAAAAAAAATTGACTCTTTCCAAGAAAATGACAAATAATAATGAAGGAGTCTGGGATTGATTTCTTTTTTGTGCCCTTTCTTGGTTGTATGACTCACGGCGGTTTACTGGTGGGCGATTATTCTAAAGGTTCAAGCACTTGTTTGTGCTGATGCTGCATTCCCTTGGTGCTGGGCCTGAGTAATGATTTGGAAATAGAATATGTAAGAAGCTTTGTGAGCCTGCGATAATAAGGTAATATATTAAGACATTAAAGGAAAATTCAGTTATCATTACTGTTTCATTGCGCGTATTTTCTTCAAGCAGATGAGTCCCTTCCACATTTATAATAAAGAATGTATGAAAATAATGCTTCATCATTTTCGCTTTTCGTCTTTTTCCTTAGCATTTTTTTCTGCCAATTTGCTGGTGTTAGAAGCAGTGTTTAAATATCCTCTCGCTTCACAAGATTTTGGGCAGAGTGCACCCGAAGAAATTGTGAGAATGCGACCCCTTTTTTCACAAAAAAAAGACTCAAATCGGGTGAATCCAAGTGAATACTGTTTTCTTAAAGATCCACCGTATTCCATGCCAATATTTCGCGAGGGTCCCTGCCTAAAGTGAGACCTATTTCGCAGTAATAATGAACCATGGTTCTGCGGGGAAATTTTAAATCAATAATGTGGTATTTAATAAAGTGAGATGGTGTTTATTTCTTCCCTATTGTCTCTCACGTTCTCTCTTTCATTCGCTCCTCTCTCTCTCTCTCTCTCTCTCTCACTCTCTCAATTCCAGACTGCCGTCCACCCATTCGCCTCTCGTTCTCTCCCCATCGTCGGAGACTCCTTCGTTGACCGTGAATTCGGAACTGGAGCCGTCAAGATCACGCCAGCCCACGATCACAACGACTACGAGGTTAGGTCCCGCCGCGAAGAGCGAGATTACGGTATCGCTAAGTATAAAGCTAAGAGATTACAGTATTGGAGATTTTTTATACCTTTAAAGAAGCAATAAGTTAGAGGAAGATAATTCCAATAACCTTAGAGCATAAATTATTGTTGGGGTTTGGATTTGTGTTTGAAGTGAAGGGTGTATGTTCAAATTGTTTTTGATATTTAATAATTAAAATAGATCTTTTTTTTAAATAACTTATAGAATAAAAATAGAAAGATTAATTCAAAAAAAAATTATTAAATTCCAGGTCGGACAACGCCATTCGCTGCCTTTCGTCACTTGCATTACGGACGATGGAAACATCGCGCCAGGATGCGGCGAATTCTCAGGAATGCCGAGATTCAAGGTTACTGTAGCGGTTTTTAGGGATCGATAAAATTCTATTTTTCTTCTTCTCTGAACCGCACAAATTAGATGTAGCTGGGGATATTTTTTGGTGTATTGATCTGAAAGAAAATTCATTAGTAAAAAACTATGGTATTTGAGGAAAAGTTATAAGGTATTGATATCTTTTTTTGTAGGAAATATAGAAAAAATCTGAGCGAAAAAAATTCAACTGTAGGCACGCCAAGCTGTGATTGAACGCCTCGAGCAGCTCGGCCTCTTCCGTGAGAAGAAGGAGAATCCGATGGTGGTGCCGGTCTGCAGGTTGGAAAGGACTCTCTCTCTCTCTCTCCCTCTCTCTCTCTCTCTCTCGGCCACTTTTTTTCTGCTCTTTTTTGATGATCATTTTATTAACAAGGCAGCGAAATACTTAAAGTTTGATAGAAGTTCCCTAGACTCGATTTAAAAAGAAATGGGTTGAACACTTACCTTTTTTGCGTTTTATTGGTACGTTGGTGCTAACAATAAGCATGACTGTATAGAAGTTTTTTTTCAGCGAATGATGTATATACTTGATTTTTTTTCGTTGAAGAGCGAAATTTCCAAGAGAGCTGTTACCCTCGGTGGTTTTCATTGCGCTCTCCTGGATATACGTAGTCTTAGGTGCAAGGTTGTGGTACTGGGAGCGTATGTGTTTGACATTGAAAAAATATTGAAAGTATATATTTTGTGATAAAGTAAATATTGTAATTTGTCCCCAGTGAGACTATTATAAAACGAAGTTGACTATGTTCGAAATTGATTATCTACATTCATAATTCGTCTGCGAATTTATCCTAAAGCGAAATATTGAAGGAAGTGGTTAAATTTTTACTTATACTTATTTAGGACTTCGGATGTTAAAGAAGTTTTCTTTACTAAATTTAGACGTCACACATTTTCTCTACGTTTAGCCGCTCCAAGGACATCATCGAGCCCATACTCAAGGCGCAATGGTACGTGGCTTGCGACAAGATGGCGGCCAGAGCAGTTGATGCGGTCAAGCAGGTACGGTAACGAAGTGGGGGAGTTGGGATACTCTAAAGGAGTTGAGGTACTGCTGTGAGTTATACTGTAAAGGACACAGTGTCTACTTATTATTTTTTTTCTTTTTAAAAATCTATTTTTTTAAATCTTTATTTGATACGAAAACATAGACGTATGCACACATTTGTATTTTTCCCCTCTTTTCGTGTTTCTCTCTTGCTTCAAAACAATTTCACTTTCAGGGCGATCTCAAACTCATTCCTGACTTCCATGTCGGAACGTGGAATCGCTGGCTGGAGTCGAGCAGGTAGAAGATATCATTGTAATATGTTTTTATGTGTGTACCGAAAGTCCGCTTATTATCGGTTGTTGAATCTATGATTTACAAAAGAAATACTTTCAGGAAATGCCTCTTTTTTATTATTTTGTACACGTGTAGAGATATTTTAACTAACAATCTTTTAAAGATTTTTTTAAATAAATAAATATATATTTTTATATTTTATTTATTTTTATTATGTATTAATAATACTAAAAAAATGGCACACACACAGGGACTGGTGCATCTCGCGGCAGCTCTGGTGGGGCCACCGCATCCCGGCGTACTTTGTGACGGTGAATGACGGCGGGAAGACGCCGGCCGGCGACCAGGCAGACAACAAGTACTGGGTCAGTGGGCGGTGGTATCAACCCCCCCCCCCTCTACCCACTCCCCCACCCTAACTGGGTTTAGTCGGTGGTATCCCCGCCCCAATCCCTAAATTCAGTATCAAGCTTCCCCCCCCCCCCCTCTACCCACTCCCTCCAACCCATCTGGGTTTAGTAAGTGGTATCCCCATCCCAATCCCAAAATTCCAAGGATTAGTTTAGTTCCGGTTTCACCTACTTCCCAGTTAACAGATTGAGAAGGTGTCTCTCGAAAAGAAACTAACTGTTTTTTATTCTTCTTCAGACAATCGTAAAGTTTACGTAGGCGGAAAATTTTGCAAAATTGGGGAGAAAATAGTTTATTTAAGAAGATGCTGTCTATCCATTTTCAATTAGGAGTAAAAATAATATAGTACTTCTAAACTTTTATTTTATTTATTTATTTAATTAATTGTTAATTAAGTAATTAATTGTTAATTAAGTAGTTAATTGTTAATTTAGTAATTAATTGTTAATTTAGTAATTAATTGTTAATTTAGTAATTAATTGTTAGTTTTGTAATTAATTGTTAATTAAGTAATTAATTGTTGATTAAGTAATTAATTGTTAATTACTTAATTAATTAATTATACGACCCTTTTAATGTGCACAGGTGAGTGCGCACTCGGTCGAAGAGGCGAAGAGAAAGGCAGCAGCCAAGTTTGGAGTCAACGAGAGTGACATCACGCTCAAATGGGGTAAGTAATTCTCTCTCTCTCTAGCTCTCTCTATCTCTCTCTCTCCCTCTCTCGATTTGTCCTCTCTCTCTCTCTCTCTCTCTCTCTCTCTTTCTCTCTCTCTCTCTCTCTATTCTCTCTTTCTCTCTCTCTCTCTCGTCCATTCGCTGTTCTGCCTACAAATCCCATGAAAAAGTATTTGAATCAAAATATTTTTTTTACTACAGGAGGTTTGCAGTTGTGTGTTATGCATATAGAAGTTTATGCGATGAGATTTGTGTTGGGATGTGGGTGAATCATGTTTTTAGCATAAAGGAAAAGCGGGCCTAATTGGAAGATAATATTATCTCACAAGGCACTAAAATACGCAGAAAAAAGAGCATCATTAAAATTTTATTGTTATTATCTTTTATATAGCTTGTTTCAATGCGGACATGTAAAACACATGTTAATATTGTAGTTTCTGATTTTGTCTATGAGAAAAAAAGAAAATGAATATTAAGATGAGGATGTCCTGGATACGTGGTTCTCATCTGGAATGTGGCCATTCGCGCTTCTCGGCTGGCCAGAGCAGACCGCGGACTTTAAGGTACTTTAATTTAATTAAGGGTTTTAATTAAGGATTTTTAAGAATTAAATTTTAATTTTTAATAAATAACATATAAAAAAAATTAGTATATTATTTTCTTGAAGATCTAAAGCTTTATATAATATGTAAAGTAGTAGAATCAAAAATAGTAAAACCTAAAGATATTTAAGTCGTATTAAATATTGGTAATATCATTTTCCTGGATTGCATATCTAATTGTAAAGTAATTAAGTCGATAAAAATGTCTCTATAAAAAGTGGTAATAATATAGTACACGTCTACAAAATAGTAGCAATGTAGTAGTAGTATTTTCTCAACAGTGATTTACATTTACACAGGCCTTCTTCCCGGGCGCGCTCCTCGAAACGGGCCATGACATTCTGTTCTTCTGGGTTGCACGCATGGTCTTCATGGCACAAGAGCTCACCGGAGAGCTGCCCTTCAAGGAGGTCGCTTTAGGACCCATTTTAAATTCAAATTAAGGAGGTCGCTTTAGGACCCATTTTAAATTCAAATTTAAGAGGTCGCTTTAGGACCCAATTTTATTTGAAAAAAGAAACGGAGCTCTTTTTAGGACCCTTGTGATGATTTTTGGTTTTGGGCCATTCCAAAAAATCTTTGAAGCGAGACTATATTTATAAGGCACTGATCATCCTGTCTCAGGTCTACCTGCACGCCATGATACGCGACGCACACGGACGCAAGATGAGCAAGTCACTCGGCAACGTTATCGATCCGCGTGACGTCATTCGAGGTCAGTGAGGGGGGGATGATAATGGACTCTTTTTTTTCTTTACGAAGAATCTTTTTTTTACATCTTCATTGTTAGAAGTAATTATCTTGCTAAAAAAAAAGCCACAATTTTTGCGAGGTACTTCTGACCATTTTTAAGGATATTGTATCTAAACGAGCTCCAAATCATTATAGAGATATCTTTTGGAAGGCTAAAGTATTTAACTAAATAAATAAATATTTCTAAATTGAAGGAGTAACACTGGAGGAGCTGAACAAGCAGCTCGAGTCGGGCAATCTGGATGCGAAGGAACTGGCGACGGCCAGAGCCGGGCAGGCTCGCGACTATCCTCAGGTTCGGGCAAGGAGAAGGAAGCAAAAGCAGAGAGACAGACAGAGAGAGAGAGAGAGAGAGAGAGAGAGAGAGAGAGCAGTTAGGTTCTCTCCCCAAAACATATTCATTATGAATGCTAGCGGAGCGGCTAGAATGGATTTTTGTTGCTTGTTGTCTTGCCATGTGGTTTGAATCAGAGAGAAGAGAGTAAATGTAAATCCTGAAGTTTTAAAAAGTGATGAGCAAAACGGACAGTGGCTATTATAAATAACACATTTACTTGTAAGAAAAGTCGCTAACCCATAATAAAGAGTCTGATTTAATGAGTCCCAATTAATGAGTCATAATTAATTAATATAGTCATACGAAGAAAAAGGTAAGAAAGAAGAAGAAGAAAGAAAAGAAGCTAACAATAAGCCTGTTATTTTTCACGCGACGCCGTTTTTTTTCAGGGAATTCCGGAATGCGGAACGGACGCTCTACGCTTTGCACTCATGGCCTACACGAGCCAGGGCCGCGACATCAACTTGGACGTGCTCCGTGTCCAGGGATATAGGTTCTTCTGCAATAAGGTAACGGGTTTTGAGGAGAAAAATACCGTAATCCTTTCAAAAGTAACCTTAATTGCCTTTGTAATTTTAATGAAAATCATTTAGACATTCATGTACTTTGTCAACAATTCTATAGTTATATTTGACTTGGAAGAGAAAAAAAAGATATTGAAAAATATATAGTATATACTTTGACTACAATTCTGTAGTTTTTTTTTGACTTAGAAGGGAAAAAAGAGAGAAAATATTTATTGTCAACGGAGAAGTCAATGTTTATTGTAGACTAATAAGAAGTTAAAAAAAGAAACAGTTATTTTATGTCGTTTAGATTTGGCAAGCCGTCCGCTTTACTCTGATGCAACTCGGCACGGAATTCAAGCCGGAACCCGAATTCGAGGTTCATTTTTGGGGTTATGCACATTGTCTTTCTAAGTGTTCTCTCTCTCTATCTATCTATCTGTATTTCCTTCACTCTCCCTCTCCCCCTCGCTCGCTCTCGCTTTCTCTCTCTCTCTCTCTCTCTCTCTCACTCTCCCTCTCTTTCTCTCGTACTCTCTCCTCTTTCTCTCACTCTTTCTCTCTCCCTCCTCTCTCTCTCTCGCTCTCTCTCATTCTCTTTCCTCTTTCTCTCTCTCTCCCACTCTCTCTCTCTCTCTCTCTCTCTCTCTCTCTCTCTTCCTTCCAGCTCTCCCCGTCTTCTTCTCTGGTCGACAAGTGGATCATGTCGCGTCTCGCCGAGACGGTCGATCTCTGCGAGCAGGGCTACGATACGTACAACTTTACTCAGGTTTTTTTTATTTATTTCTTAAATTTTTTATTTTAGTTTTCAACTTCTTAAATATTAATTTCAAAAGAATAGAATGAAAACTCACGTTTTTATTTATTTCTTAAAATTATTTAATTAAGTTTTCAATTTCTTAAATATTTATTACATATGGAAAAGAAAGAAAATGTTCCACCGTATTATTGCTATTTGAAAAAAAAAGTTTCATTTCCAGGTGACCACAGCCATCTACGACTTTTGGCTGTACGACTTCTGCGACGTCTACCTGGAGTCGGTGAAGCCGGTCATCAGAGACGGTAGGAATAGGTCTTCTTCTTTAACCACCAATTCCCTCCCCCCCTCCCTTCCTCCCCACCTCCTACCAATAGAAACCGTTTTCATATCACCCTAACGGGGCATCTTTTATAATGGAGAGAGAGAAAAAGAAAGAGAGAGAGAGTAAGAGAGAAAGACAGCGAGAGAGAGAGAGAGGCAGAGAGAGAAAGAGAGAAAGAAATGGTGATCAAGTAACAAAAAAAATTTGTATCGGTTAAACGAGTCAAAAGGACAATATGTGAATTCGCGCCTTTTTGCGTGGCACCAGAGTTTTAACTCACAATAGTAATAGTACTAATAATAATAGTTTGCTTTCATCCAAAACGCAGGCGACGCGACCGCGTCGCGTGAGTTTTTGGTGGGAAATAATAATTCAAAAAACAGGCGACGCGACCGCGGTCGCGTCCGCACGCGAGTGCCTCCTGGCGTGCGCCGAGAGTGCCCTCTCCCTCCTTGCGCCCATGATGCCATTCATCACGGAAGAGCTGTGGCAGAGACTGCCGAGGAGAGCAGCAGAGCGGGCGCCGCCATCTCTCGTCGTGGCCGAGTATCCGACGGCGAAGAGGGTAGGGGGGGGGGAAAGGCTCTCTTTCTTTCTCTGTCTCGCTCTCTCTTGCACTCTCTCTCTCTCTCGCACTCTCTCTCTCTCTCGTTCTCTCTTTATGTGCCTCTAGCTCTCTTTCTCTCTCTCTCTCTCTGTCTTGCACTCTCTTTTCTCCTTTTTTTGTCTCTCTCTCTCTTTTTTCCTCTTTTCTGTCTCTCCCTCTTACTCTTTTCTTTTTCTTTATCCCTGTCTCTTTCTGTCTGTGTGCGTTTATCTCGTTCGCTCGCTTTCTCTATTTCGCTTTCTCTCTCACTCTCATTTTCTCTCTCTCTCTCTCTCCCTCTTTAGCTTCCTCTCTTTTTCTCTGTCTCTCACTCTTTTTTTCCTCTCCCGCTGTCTCTATCTATTTCGCCCTCATCATTCTTTCTCTTTCTCTCTCTAGCTCTACCCTAGTCAAATTCAATTCATCTCTCTCTATCCACCTCGTCCTTCTCCGATTCTTTCACTCACTCACTCACTCTCTCTCTCTCTCATACACTTTTTTTCTTTTTCTCTCTCCCCTCTCTTTCTCGCATTATCTCTCTTTCTCTCTCTCTCTCTTTCTCTCTCTCTCTCTCCTTTCAGTGGGCTCAATACCGTGACCCTTCTCTCGAGTCTCGCTTCGCTTCTTCGATGGCCGTCGTCTGCACGGTCCGCTCTCTCCGCAGTGACTACGAGCTGACGGGAAAGACGAAGGCAGATCGTCAGTTTGACCCGATAGATGACCCGATTGAACTTTGAACTTTGGCCATAAGATACTGAACTTTGGCCATAAGATATACTGTATCGACAATATTTCCCCCCTATGGAAGCACTTGCCCTATTTTCGTTAAAAAAATGCCAAGTTTGACCCGATTGACGACCCGATTGAACTTATGTTAGGCCATAAGGTACTGTATCGACAGTATTTCCCCTATGAAAGCACTTGCCCATATTTTCGAGAAAAATGCCAAGGATACCAAGATCTCAACATGGAACTATTGCACACACCGATATGGAAAAATATTAGGCTGCTGAGGGTTCTTATACTTCTGGGGAAAAAAGGGCCGTCCGAATCGGACTACCCGCGCATTTGTTTATACCAGAAAATGTAAATTTTTGTCTTACCCACCTTATTTTCTTCGAAAAAATTGCAGATTTGGCTTACACACCCTATTTTTTGAGACCTTCGGAGGTCTTACCCACCCCCCTTTGTGGGACCCTCGGCCCATCCTTTTTTCCCATGTTCTACTTGTTACCTTTTTTTAAATCAGTTAAAATATTAGTATGAATTGAAAAGTTTTGCTTTTCTCTTCTGACCCCACTGGTTTTTATTTGATGGCAATGAATAAAGGGACGGAGGAAAATTGGACCATGTTTGAATTGGACCTTCATGCTTTAAAATTGATTTGGAATATTGGCTTTAACAAGAATTGCATCCATTCTATATTTAAGTTTTGAGAAAACGTTAATCTTTTTATTTGTAATATTTTTGGCGGGAAATTTTTTTTTGAATCAAGGAAAGAGCTCCTTTTTCTTAAGTGATCATCTCTACAACGGTGGAGAACGAGCGCACTGCGCTCGAGTCATTCTCAGGACTCATCGGAACACTGGCATCGTCGACGAAGGTAATAGGGGAGTTAGCGAGAGAGAGAAAGAGAAAGAGAGAGAGTGGGAAAGAGAAAGAGAGGGAGAGAGAAAGAGAGAGAGAGAGAGAGAGAGAGAGAGGGGAGAGAAGAGAGAGAGAGAGAGACAGGCAGAAGAGAGAGACAGACAGACAGAAGAGAGAGAGACAGACAGAAGAGAGAGAGAGAGAGAGAGAGAGAGAGAGAGAGAGAAAGAAAGAGAGAGAGAGAGAGAAGAAAGAGAGAGAGAGAGAAGAGAGAGAGAGGGAGAGGGTGGGGGGGGGGGGGGGGGGAGAGAGAAGAGAGGGAGAAAGAGGGGGGGAGGGGGGGAGAGAAGAGAGGGACAGAGAGAGAGAGAGAAGAGATGACCCAGTTCTCCATTCTATCTTACGGTATCATTGAGTACCGTATCCATTCTATGCTATTCTAGGTGACCGTGATCGACCCCTCTGCCGAATCCACTGTTGTGCCCGCGGGCTGCGCGCAAATGACCATCTCTGCGACGACGAAGGTCTTCATTGTGCTGCTGGTGGGTAACATAATAAGTATTTGAAAAGTGTAAAAAAATTGAAAAATCGAAATATGATTGTATTTTGTGTTTTACTATTTAAAGATTAAAAAAACATTAGAGACTGCATTAGAGAGACACCAGGCGGGAATGAGAGAAGGCAGAGAGAGAGAGAGAGAGGAATGAGAGGGAGAGAGATGGTAGAGAGAGAGAGAGAGTGAGTGAGCAGACAAACAAACAGGTTAAATTACTGTTGCTTTGTGATTCCTCATTCCTTTGGTTTAGTGTTAATAACTTTTTTTTAAACAATTTATAGCATCATTAAAGGTGGTGAAAATAAGTGTAACCTTTTCACGCTTGTAATACGTTTCCGTTTTGTTAAGGGTGTCATTGACGCAGCGAAGGAAGTGGGCAAGCTGACCAGCAAGAAGGAGAAGCTCCAGGCGGCCATTGACAAGGCAAGTGATGAAGAGCGAATAACTTACTCTTACATAGTTCTTACATACGATACTTTTTCTTTAAAATTTTAACTGAACTTTAATTTTAACAAAGTAATTTTTAAATAAGTACGAGTTTAAAATAGCCATAAATTAATATATGAGCTAGGAGAATTAACTGCATAACAATATTCTTAACTGCATTCACGGCTTCCGGAACTAATTAAAATTAAAAAGAAATGACAATTTTCTTTGACACCGGTGGTTTGTGGGTGGTATAATATTATTTATATTTATAGCTATTCATGGAAAAGTGATTTTCACGAGTCCTCCATGAGCAATACATATCAATTCATTTAATGCGTTTTATATTAAGTTTGTATGATATCACAATCAGACGATTAGTATCTCAATAGGGTTAACAACGGTCAGAATTTGTGTTGTGCGTTTTTGAGCCCTCTTCATAAAATTTTATTTTTCAAGTAAAATATGCATTGTTATTTATTTAAAAGAGAAGTAGGTACTTAAAAAAATTTCATAGTTAGTTATTTGAAAAGTATACATAGTTATTAATTTCAAAAAGCGTAGTTATTTACTAAAAAAAACAGCGAAGTTATTTATTTGAAATCTTCTTGGACCCGTGGTTTCAAACGGTATTATATTACTTATATATTTATAGTTGTTCAGTGAAGGTGATGGTCCTTGGGTCGCGATTAATGCTACTATCAATAAAAATCGATTAATTGAATGCTGCTTGTGTCAAATCTGTATAATCTCAATCGATTTAACCGGAGCAGAATTATATTGTGCCTTTTAAACCCTCTTTTTTAAATTGTTATTTCATTTTCTTTATAGTAAAAAAATACATTGTTATTTATTTAAAATAGTCTTAGTTAACAAAAAATAATATGTATAGTTGCATATTTAAAAGTATGCATAGTCATTTATTTTTTAAAAAAAAAATCGTACTTATTAAAAAATTTGTCATTATATTTTTTAAAAGGGTCATTATTTTTTTTTCAAATTGGCACCTTTTTCAGATCCAGCTGCTCCAGAAGTCGCCCGACTACGAGACGAAAGTTCCGCTCGGTGTCAGGACAAACAATGCGGAAAAGGTGAGCATTTTTTTTCCTTTTTTTATTTATATATTCTATTTTAGATATAATTAAAATATATCTTTTAGCTTGAGAAAACTTCCAAACTTCCAAAAAAATTTAAAAAAAAAGGATTTCTTTTATACTTTCTAAGAGAGATTTTTTTTTTACTCAGATAAAAGTAAAGTTGTTTTCTGCATAGTCTATATGGTTATGCTACCACTTCAGATGAGTTATTTTGCTTCTTTTTAGAAATCTTCGCTGGAGCTGGAGCTGAAGTCGCTCAACTCTGCTATTCAGGCACTGGCGTGAAAGCTGAACCTAGCCTTTTTCCCTTTCTGTCTCTCTCTTCTCTCTCTCTCTTTCTCTCTCTCTCTTTCTCTCTCTCTCTCTCTCTCTGTCTTTCTCTCTCTCTCTGTCTTTCTCTTTCCTTCTGTCACTCTTTCTCTCTTCCTTTCTCTTCTCTCTCTGTCTTTCTCTTCCCCCTTCCTATCCCTTTTCTATATCTCAGAAGTCGGGTACACCAATGTGCATCACGACTTCAGTTTCTTTTATTTTTTACCCCCCCCCCTTCGCCCAAGAAAACAGAGCTCCTTTAATTTTGCTGGCGGATTTGATTTTATCGGATTCATCTCCCCTCCCTCAAAATCCGCACTCCTCCAAAGTTTTTTTTGTTAGACTAGTTCTCCTGGCAATGTGTTTCTGTCTATCACAGATGAGCTTTTTATTTTTATTTTACAAATCTTTCCTGTTATTTCCTCTGTTACACCTGGTTATTGCTATTAATTGTTTCTCTTCTCTTGGTCATTTATCGATCCGTTTTCCGCCTAAGGAAGTCATAATTCATGTGTTTTTTCTTCTTCTTTGTATCCTTGGTTTATTGGGAAAATGGTAGGAATGTCTCAACAAATACTATAGGTCTGCGTCTGTTCTGCGTCTGTTCATTGTTACTGTCTCTCGGTTACGCAAATGTTGAGATGATAAAGTATTTTGTTGTTGATTCCTGAGTACATACGAAAATATTGAAAGGTTTCGTGCCTTATTTTGATATATACATGCCACTGCTAATTAAGTGAAAGTAAGTGAAACTTTTCTGTCCAGAAAGTTTTTTTTTCATGTTTGAAGAACCGGTGGTTTATTTTACTGTGTGGTCTATTTGGGTAATTGATGGTCGTACCGTTCGTTGTTTGCTTGCTTGCGGTCATCAGTTAGGAAAGTCTTAATCGGCATGCAATTCTGTTTGAATTGCTTTTGTTGTGTTCTATTTTCTGTGTGGTTTACCATTAAGGCCACAAAATAGGTCTAAATTGATGGGTAAGGAATGCGAACGGATTTGGAAGAATGCTGTCCAAGCAAGTGTCTTGATTTTTAGAATATAGGAAAAAATGTAAAACTAACGATATGAGTTACTGTTAGAGTTTCTTTCTTCTTTCTCTTCCATATGATATATCATTCCATTTCGTCGTTGGATCTTGAATCCGAATAGAGCGTACCTTCTACGCGTTGATTCTTCACAGATTTCGCCCCTCCCCCGTTTTCTGTATTATTGATGCTAAGGAAAATGCCCAAAGAATCAAGTAGTCGCGCTTTCGAAAGAAAGCGTTTTGAGAAAGTTCTTGATATTAAAAGATTAAAACCCATTGCAATTCAGGGGTATGCGAACGGAGATAGAAGAAGAAGCGAATTCGAAAGAGATGGCAGCGTTGACAATGGAAGAACAACACGAGATGACATCGTCTTCATCAGACAAGGATACGACGTCATCACCGGAAAAGGTTTTTTTTTTTTTAAATATTTTTTCCCTTTCTTTTCTTGTTCTCTTTTTTTAAATTCCCTATTTCTCGCCTTCATTTTGCCATTTCTTGCCGCTTATATGAATAAACATCTATTATTCATTAATTAATATGATATTACCAACAATAAGGATATCAAACGCCTTATTGACATTAATGCGTGTTTTTTTTGCCCAACTCTAATAAAAAGTGCTTTACAGATTTACGTTTTAAGAAAAGAAAGGTCAGATTCGGCTGCATTGTTTTTATTTATAGACGAGTAAACAACATATACTGACGTCACCAGCGGAGGAAATGACGTCACCAGAGAAGGAAGTGACGTCACCAGAAAAGGAAAGGATGTCACCAGAGAAAGAAATGATATCGCCACAGAAGGAAATGACGTCATCATCGAAGGAAATGACGTCACCAGAGAGGGAAATGACACCTTCGATTGCTGAAGACACAACGAAAACGGCAGAAGAGCTACTCATAGAATCACACTTTGACCGAGAATTTGTGCTGGTCGGAGAGGACGGCCAAGGTGGAACAGCGAAGACAAGAGGCAATGAGGTAAGGATGATGATTCTGTATCTCTCTCTCTCTCTCCCTCTCTCTCTCCCTCTCTCTCTCCCTCTCTCTCTCCCTCTCTCTCTCTCTCTTTCTGTCTCACAGTCCCTCTCTGTTTCTCAGTCTCTCTATCTCGTTCTTTTCTTTCTTGCTTGTTCTCTATCTACCTATCTTTACATCTATCTCTTTCAGAAACTAATTATTATCTTTCTAACTTGCTATTATAGAATAACAAGCTTGAAATTTTCATTTATATAATTTTTAATTTAGATTTTATTACCTTTAATTTTTTCGATCCCCTTTAGACACTCCGAAGTGCGGAAGCGTTCGCAAGACTCACTGAGAAGATGCGACTGCTTGAAGGAGAAATGCACAAAGTTATGGTTAGTAAGGGAGAGAGATAGAAAGAGAGAGAGAGAGAGAGAGAGAAGAGAGAGAGAGAAGAGAGAGCGAGAAAGAGAGAGAGAGAGAGCGAGAGAGAGAGAGAGCGAGAAAGAGAGAGAGAGAACGATAGAACGGGAGAGATAAAGAGGGATAGAGATTTAGACCAAGAAAGTACAAGTCAAGATAAGCGAGAGTGAGGAAGAACATTTTAATGACAACAACATCAATTTGCTGTTGCAGAAAATAATATCGAAACATGTGGATTTATGTTCGTATCTAGAAATATAGTCGTTTGCATGAGTAATACACTTCGATTTGCCTGGTCCTTGTGGCTGGTTTGAAGTTAACTGTTTCTGAAGGCTCATATGATCATGTAGTTAATTTGTTCTTTTTTTTCGGTGATCGTCCTCGCGGGAGCTATATACTTAAGTATCATTTTAATTTTTAAGCATCCGAATTAATTACTCTAATTTAATGCAATTAATTAATGAAAACATCATGCTTCCCAGGCCCGAATCACGACAGAGGCAGTCGAAGGAGATGAGGAGGTGCTGAGGACGAGATGGCGGGGCCACACGCACCGACGACATCTTCTTGGCACACTGCCAAATGTTCTCAGGCAAAAGTACGGTCTCGCAGAGAAATGGTGGGATTACGGTAGTGGTTTTTTTTGTGGAAAAAGTAGAGTTACGGAAGGTTCTGTCTGATCGTGAAACAAGAGTACGGTATCCGAGAAGTGGGATTATGGTAGTTTTTTTTTGTGGGACAATAGGATATGGAAGTTGTGTCTGTCTAAAAAGAGGAAGGGAGGAGTTTACAAACAAATGAAGACTGAATGCCTTATCTCGTTAGAGGGAGTGTTTTCTTCTACTCTAGAAACTCTAGTAATTTCCGCTTTCTGTGAAGTTATACACATTCCATCCGTAGCATTATATACTTTATCAGATCCCTCCTATTTGTCGTGTTTCAAATTCTCTATTTCTGATTGACATTCACTGCATTTCGGTTTGGAAATTCTGTGTTTTTCCGTTAGAAATTTGATATTTTTCCGTTGGAAATTCTGTATATGGCCATTGGAAATTCTGTAATTCCGTGTAACTCCTTAACAGGTACGACTGTTCGGTGGCGAGCCAAGCCTTCTGCAAACTCTACGAAATGCTCGTCCGCTATCCGGCAACACTGCACTCGAGGAGACGTCGAATACGGTAAGGCACACCGAAAATATCTAATCCCTAATTTGCAACAAAAATATTCTTTCCTTTTGCTAAGAAACTGTCATTAATAACTCATGTAAATGCTCACTATATTTAATGCTTCAGATTGGACGTAACTACCAGTTAGCGAAGAGTGGACAAAATCTTTGTCATATTATAGCACTTTTCATCTCTGCGAACTACCGGGCAACTTTATCGCTGCGGTCAATTGCTTTCTCGCGCTCTATCACACACGAATTGACTGGGAGTGGACGGCGAATTCGTGAGTTTATTTACTTTTTATTTCTATTGTATTTATTTCAGATTTATTCGTTGAATATAGAAATACAGTAGAATAATGTCGTCAACGTAATTAGAAAAGCGAGTAGTAGATCTCTCTCTCTCTCCCACTCCTTCTCTTCCCCTCCTTCTCTCTCACTCTCTGTCTTTCTTTCTTTCTTTCTTTCTTTCTTTCTTTCTTTCTTTCTTTCTTTCTTTCTTTCTTTCTTTCTTTCTTTCTTTCTTTCTTTTCTTTCATCTTTATATCTATCTTAGTTTCGCTCTCTCCCTCTCTCTCTTTTTCTTTCGATCTTTCTCTCTTTATCCTTATCTCAGTTTCTCCGACTCTCTCCCTCTCTCTTTCTTTCTTTCTTTCTCCCTTTATATCCATCTCTGTTTCTCTCTCTCTCTCTCTCTCTCTCTCTCTCTCTCTTTCTCTCTCTCTGTCTCTTTCTTTTTTTTAATTTCTTTCTCTCTTTATATCTATCTCAATTTCTCTCTCTCTCTCTCTACGTGTTTCTCTCTCTATCTCTCTATCTTTCTCTATATATGCATATGCTTATTCTTCCAATTACATATAATTTCTTTTAACATAACAACAATCTTTTCCAGACTCAATCCCCACTACGACTTCACGAGTGCTGCAGACATGCTGCTCGCGGATGATCTGATAGTGAGCAACGATGAGCGATGGCTGTTCGGACCGGATAATTCGGGTATTTATTTTTGGGTTGGGGTTTTAATGGTTTTCCTCTCTCTCTCTCTCTCTCTCTCTCTCTCTCTCTCTCTTTAATTATGAAAATATTTAGTAATTATTTCAATAATAAAAATAGTTAAGTTTCCCTCATGCTCCGAGGGCAATTAATTGTTTTCTATATTATTATTAACAAATTAACGCGGAAATTAAGCGAACAGTTAATGACTACTTAATCAGATTTATCAATCGTGCATCTTTCCTCAAGAATCACTGCTGTACTAGTTTTTTTTTCGATTTATAAAAAAATTAATAAAAAAACGGTAGATTTTTTATTCTTACCTTTTCTCTTTCCTTTATCTCCTCTCTGCTCTCTCCTATTTGCTCTCTCTCCTCTTTCCTCTCTCTCCTCTTTCCTCTCGCCTCTCTCCTCTCTCTCTCTCTCTCTCTCTCTCTCTCTCTCTTCCTCTCTCTCCTCTTTCCTCTCTCTCTCTCTCTCTCTCTCTCTCTCTCTCTCTCTCCCTCTCTTCCCAGGTGACGTCACTCGACTGGCATCCAACTTGCGATTCTTCCATGACGAGCAACGCGCTGATTTCGTAACGGCAGACGGCAGTTGCTATGCACAGGTAATTCACTTCGTAAATATTCCCGCCAAAATAATTTAAATTTTGTTTAACGCTATAAAATTAAAGAATTTGTGCAGAAGTGACTAAAGCTTTGAAAAAAAACCTTTTACTTAAAGCAGTATACTTTTGCCTTTGCATTTTAGACGCGCAAAAGCCCCTGCGTTCCAGGAGTACACTTATGCTGTTTTGTTATTCCCGCCAAAATAGTTTGAAGTTCTCGCGCGAAATGTAGATTTGACATGTTAATCGATATAAAAGGTGTTTATTATTCCTGCCAAAATATTTTGAAATAGCCGCGCGAAAAAAAAATTGATAAAACAGGACCAACCCGAGTGCCAAGAGCAGGTCGTGCTGCCGATCATTGTTGCGGAGGCGCACTGCGCGCTCGCGGCACTCAGAAAGCATGGATCACTTGTGATTAAGGTTGGCTTAGTTTTCTATTTCTAATTTTATTCTTTTATTTATATGCAGATTATATAAATATATATATATTATCGATTAAGTTTGATAAACAATTTGAACATGTAGCTTTATATAATTCTATTTTGTTTATTACATCTTACATGAATAGAACGGCCAAAAATGGAGTTTAATTTCATCAGTCATAGAAATTTGATGTTATGATTCTAATGGCCGGATATTTGTGAGAAATGTAAGATGGAGTACATTCGAAAAAGTTGATTGTGAGAGCCATTGAGTGAGTAATCATAGAAAAAAGCGGATAATAGTTGAAAAAAAAAACAAACAAGTATACAAAATTATTAAAAATTACATGTTTATTTAAATAATCATTTTCTGTATGTAAGTTGAATTTTGAGGTTTAAGAATGCTTGTGTGTTCTCTTGTGAATTAGTATTATTACTATTATTATTAAATTCTCCCTAGACATACAGGACGTAGAGAATTTTGTTAATTACTTTATAGAGTTTAATTTGTGTAAATTATTTTATAGAATTTAGTTTGTATTAATTATTTTATAGAAATGTTTTTGTACTCATTTTAACTCTCGCCTAGACTTACACGACATACACGGAAGGTTCTCTTCGACTCCACCTCCTGTTGATGCGTGTCTTCAAGAGAGTGATTGTGTACAAGCCCTCTTCGAGCAAGGCCGGCAATTCAGAGGTGAGGCGAGATTTTATTAATTTTCTTATTTAATTAGTTTTTTTTTCTTCTTATTTTATTTTGTTCCTGTTCTAGAGACCGCAGATAGAATGTTTAAAACAGTTTAAAACATTTTCTTCGCGTGCTTTTTCGGTATATGATCGCAATTACGGTATCTATTCATATATTTTTTATGTATCATATATACATCATTTTAAGAGAAGTTTTAAATCAATAAAAAATGAAAATTTAGGTGAACTATAAATAAATAAAAATAAAACTTGCAGCGTTACCTGATTGGCATCGACTTTCTCGCTCCCGCCTGGCTGAGCCGCTCGATTAAAAAGGGCCTTAAAGGAGTGCAAACACTCATGCAAGCACTCCAGCCAACTTATGACGAGTGCATAGTAAGTGACTTTGTTTTTTTAGATATAGTTAATAATTAGTTATTTAATTATTAATTTATATTTTAGTTGTTATTCCTTTTAATTTCTTTGTATTCGCGTTTATTTATAGCATACTTTTTTCAATATTTCTAAAATATCTAGTTATTTGATCGTGTTTATGCTTTAAATAAGTTACTGCCCAAATTAGATAATTTTTCCCTATATTTTCCAAAGTGAAATAATTATTCTCTTTACTTTTTAAACAAAAAAAAATTAGGTTCTTTGAAGATTACTTTTGGACCGTGAAATAAAAGTTCAAAAATAATTAAATGCCTCTTGATATTAAGAGGCTCGAAGAATGCGCAGAGTACTTTGCTGCGCTTCAGCGTGCAGCCATCGAAGCGAACATTCGTGAATTTCTTGAGCCGACAATTTCAAAGGTTAGTTATTTGAAGAGATACTTTGCATTGTTAACAACAACGACAAAAAGTTTCGTAAAAATTATGGAACATTATTATTACTTTTTACATACTTTATAAAGTTTAAGAAGGAGTATACTTATTAATAACAATTTATTTGAGGAATGGCTCGAGATAGCACGTGCTCAATGCATCGCGCTCTACCTTACGGCCATCAATGCGAAGCAACTCGCCAAGGTTCAGAGGTAACGGTTTATTCCGTTGAAATTACTATTCAATTAAGGTTTATTCCGTTAAAGATTATTCCGTTAATTAATTGTTTTATTCGGTTGTTAACGTTTGTTCCGTTAAATGTTATATCATAAAATTCCTAGATATTTCGAGTGCACATAAGTTCTTTTAAAAAGAAAAAAAGAGGCTAAAATAGTGGTTTTTTTCCCTTCAAACTAATTCTAATAGCAATGCATTGATCATGCGGTTTTTCATTCGGTGAAATTATGAAAAGTGAGAAAATATCATTCAGAATTGCTCGAGTCATGAGAGATATTAGTTCCTGAATTATGAAATAATAACTTTTCTGACGACCTGTGTGCCATGCTACTTTTGAATAGAAAATTGTAGAGCGTTTCTGGCTACTTAGACTGCGCCGTACTATGTGTGAATTGTACAATAGTAGGTAGTTCTCTTACCGGCAGAACAATATTACACAGACAATGTCATTATCATTGCTGATTATGACATTGTCAATTATGACAATGACCATCTCGGGTGGGTAATCTGACCTACGCCTTATAATATGCGATCGCAATACTAAGTTTCAGGCGCGCAAATCACACTACAAGAGACACACCATTAGTCTTTATATTCCGATACGCCATGATCAGGCGCATCCGAATAATATTATGATGAAACTCTTGATTAGGTATTATTATTCCAATTTCAATTTACCAGAGATATGGCAGAACAATATGAACAAAACAGGCTGAACAATGCCACATTGTATCTATCCTATTGTCACATTTCATTTACAGCACCAGCTTTGGCCTGCTGTCCGTGCACGCGCCCGAAGGCATGAATCCGTGGCGGAGTCAGCAGGCGGCCAACTATATTGAAGAGCTCAGACTCCTCGCACAGCCAGAGAGGGCTACCGACTACCTCAGAGGAAAGGTTAGAGAGAAAAAGAGAGGGAAGGAGGGAGAGAGAAGGGAGAGAGAGATAGGGGGAAGAAAGAAGAGAGTAAGAGAGAGAGAGAGAGAGAGAGAGAGAGAGAGAGAGAGAAAGAGGAGAGAGATTGAGAGAGAAAGCATGTCTATTTGATGGATAACATTGCAGGAAAACATAGAAAGGGAAAGATGGAAAAGAAAGGGCGAGAGGGATAGAGAGAGAGGGAGAGAGAGAAGAGAATAGCGAGAGAGAGAGAGAGAGAGAGAGAGAGAGAGAGTTGTGAGAGAGTAAATGTGACGAAAAAAAAGACATTTCAGCTGCGCGCCCGCTGCCTTCGCTTCGCTGGCGGCACCAAAGGAAGCCAGAAGGCGAGCGGAGAATCCATCGACGAAGCGCCACTCGAGGTAGAGTGGAGCGAGCAGGAGACGCAGTGGATCAGCCAGTGTCAGTTGGGGGGCGAAGGATGGCGTAAGGCTAAGGAGGGTTAAGACTAAGACTAAAAGAATAGTTAAAGCTAAGGTTTAGTTAAGGCTAGGGATAATTAAAGATAAGGATGGGTTAAGACTAAGGCTTAGTTAAGGCTAAGGTTTAGTTAAGGCTAAGGATAATTAACGATAAGGATGGATTAAGGCGCAGGAGACGCAGTGGATCGGCCAGTGTCAGCTAGGGGGGCATGGTTAGTGAAGGCCAGGGAGATAGTTAAGGCTGACGATGAGGATAATGATAGTGTTAAGGCTAAGACTAAAAGAATCGTTAAGGCTAAGGCTTAGTTAAGGCTAAAGTTTAGATAAGACTAAGGATAATTAACGATAAGGATGGGTTAGGGATAAGGCTTAGTTAAGGCTAAAGTTTAGTTTAGGCTATGGATAATTAACGATAAGGATGGATGAAGGCTAAAGAGAGTTAAGGCTAGGAGATGGTTAAGTTTAAGGAGGGGTTAACACTAAGGTTAGATTATGGTTAAGGCGTGGATTTTATTGAATTGATATAAAAAAAATTGTTTATAGGGACCACGAGACGAGTGACGCACCATGACGGGGCAGTCAGCGTTGGACTTGGAGGTTAGAGAGCGAGAGAGAGAGAGAGAGAGCGAGAGAGAGGAGAGAGAGAGAGAGGGCGAGAGAGAGAGAGCGAGAGATATTTTACTCCTATATCACATTCCTTGTGAGATGAGTTGCCTGAAAGATACCCTGAATAGGGCCCAGCTCTGGCTGGCTCGCCAGTACTTCATTTCTATTCCTAATGATTGTTATGAAATTAATTATTAATTAAATGCAGAGCGTTGCTCGAGATCGGAAGAACGAATTGCACCATTTATCATTTTGCTTTATAGAATAATTGATTCGTGAAAAGCACCGGATGAAAAAATATATATATTTTTTTTAAAGACTAATATGAAAGTGATTTATATCCCAAGTAACAAAATTACATTTAGCTATTTATTATCTGAGGTGAGATGGTTTTTTTGTAGCATTTCTTTAAAGTGTTCCTCAATAAACTGAGAATAATAAATTGATAATTTAAAAAAATATTGGATTGTGAGCAGAAAACTGATTGTGAGCAGAAAAAAGAGGGATACAATGATACCATAATTTGAGCAAAAAGTAAAAAATAAAAGTAACAAAAAAACGGAATTTAAAAAAATAATTGCAGAATCACCCGTTGTCTTGGTGCCGCGGGCGTCCATTGCGGGCAAGCGAATCGCGCACTCGCTCTTCGTGGACATCCGCCTTCTTCGCGCCGTTCAGACGGTCGCGCCAGGAGTAAGTCATTTTATTGACTGATTTATTGATTGATTTGTTGACATGTTTTAAAATAGCCTTTTTTGTTTATTGAAAAAAGGAATTGAAAAGAAATTTTATTTATTGATTGATTTGTTGACTTTTTTAAATCGATTTTTTTATTTATTGAAAAAAAAAGAATTGATCTTCTTTGCCTCCCTTCTCGACCACAGAGACTCAATATTACTTTATATTATTGCCTGAGTACCTGAGCATTATAAGCCTGATTTTATCTTCACAGAGTATTCGCGATCTGGCCGAACCGCCAGAGTTTCGAGTGAAGAAGAAGAAGACGAAGAAGAGTTCGACGACCAGACGGGGGTCTAAGAAGGCCGGGGGGTCTAAGGCCCCAGCAGCTGCTGCTGGGTCTCAGCAGGAAGAGGAAGAAGCAGAAGAAGCAGAACACCAACAAGAAGAAGCCGAAGAAGAGTCAGACGAGGAGTGGCAGCAGTGGGGATTTGTCGAGGACGATGACGGCGTGCTCGAGGTGGACACAGAGCAGCTGAGGAGCAGACGAGCATGGCTCGCGATGCTCAAGCATGTCGTGCTGGAAGGAGAGGTGAGGAGAGACAGAGAGAGAGAGAGAGAAGGTGAGAGAGAGAGAGGAGAGAGGTAGGATTGAGAGAGAGAAACAAAGAGAGAGAGGAGATAGTGAGAGAAAGAGAAGAGAGAGAGAAGAGAGAGAGAGAGAGAAGAGAGAGACAGAGAGAGAGAGAGGAGGGAGAGAGAGGAGGAGAGAGGGGAGAGAGAGAGAGGAGGGAGAGAGAGAAGAGAGAGAGAAGAGATAGTGAGAGAAGAGAAAGAGAAGAGAGAGAACGAGGGGATTCGAAAATGGAGTGAGAGAGAGAAAAGAGAGAGAGGGAGAGAGAGAGAGAGAGAGGAGGGAGAAGTTGAGAGAGAGAGAGAGAGGAGGGAGAGAGAGAGAGAGAAGAGGGAGGAGGGGGGAGAGAGGAGAGAGGAAGAGGAGGGAGAGAGAGGGAAGGAGAGAAATACAGAGATAGGAAGAGAGAGATGGAAGAGTTCAGGAAGTTTAATATATAATTTGTGGGGAATAAATGGAAAATAAATACTTTAAAAGAGATTGAATTGACCTTTTATTCCAGCAACCGCCAAAGGTCGTCCGATTTACGATTCCTGTGCCCCGGCGTCGTCAGAATGGCTCGGTAATATATTTTTTTAACTTTTTATAATTATTTTTTTAATTCATTTATGATCGACATAAGGTTTTTTTTAATGAAATCAAATCATAAAAGGAAATTCAGTTGTTTTTTTTCTTTTCTTTCTTCTATGACGAAAATGGCCGTTGCCAAGCAAAAAGTAATATAAAGATCTTCTTTATAAAGAGCGGGTGATCCGATATGAATTTTGAGCGAAGAAGATTTGTTTAGAATTTTTTTTAAGACGGCTCTCTGTCAGGTACCCAGCAAGGTAGAAGGCAATCGTGGGTTTATATTACTTTGAGCGGGCAGAAAATCACCGGGCTCTCGATTATATTTAATAAATCAATATAGAAAGCGCTTGATAAGAGACTGGAAACTCTATAAACAAAAATATATTTATTTACATATTTATTCACTTATTGATTGATTTTTTTATTTGTTGATTGATTTATTTATATTTATTTTTATATTTATTTATTTATTTATTTATTTATTTATTTATTTATTTATTTACTTACTTATTTATTTAGCACGCATGGCCACCAACCGATTCGCCTCAAGTGCTCCTTCTCTCTCGCTTCTCTGCGTCTCTTCTCGCCTTCCTCTCCGTCTTCTACTTCAAAGTCGAGTTCTTCCATCCGAGTCGAGGCAGAATCGTCGAATTCTCAGCGCCGGTATTTTTTTTACTATTTATTTTTATTTTATTCTTATTTTTTGCCTACCTCTCTCTCTCTCTATCTTTCACTCCAGATTTAAAGGGAGGTAAGTTAAAAGTGTTTCGAATAATAAGGAAGTAATAATGATAATAATAGTGATATTAGCTATAATAATAGTAAATAATAATAATAATTAATGATAACAATTAATGATAATCATAGTAATAATAATAGTAATAATAATAACAACAATAATAATAATAATGCTAAAAGATCTACTCTTTTTCTTAAAGCACTACCCTGAAGATCTTCCGGATGACGTGCATGACTTTGTCAAGGAACTCTACGAGACCATAGGTGAGAGGGCGTGAAATTTGAAATTTTGAAATTTTGAATTTCAGTCATTGAATTTCGCGCTTTCAGTACCACACACACAATTCCGATAAGTAATTTGAGAAAACTATAAATTTCTAAATTAGCAAACGGAATTGCTGAAATTTGATAAGATCATTTCTGACAATTCTCATCATTTCCCAAAGGATCCGAAGAGATTTTTTTTCTGTTTCAAACAAATTTGAATTTCCCGCCGAATTTTTACTTCCCGCCAAAATTCTTTTTTTCCTTTCAGATAACGCGCCTCTCGAGTGCATCTCCTTCGTGCCGCCCAAGTTCTTCGCCGACTTCCACGGCTACATCACGCGCTTCAACGAGCATCAGCTACGTGCCATCTACGAGAGAATGCCCGTATGATGACCGGGGATTCGCGGCGAGACCCGCCGAACAAATTTGAATTTCCCGCCGTCTCTGGCATACTGTACCTGCGCGTCCTAAATTACGGTCCCCCATTGATCTCCCGTCCCTCCAACGTGATCTACCCTGTAATTTTTTTGTTTTTGTTTTGTTTACGTGCCCCTCTTTGCCACTGCATCATCAGACCTACAGTATATGAATTCTATATTACCGTACCCTCAGAATTCTTTTGGTCAAATTCGAATCGCCCCGGCTCCTGTTGAATAGTCGTGCCAAATGGCCGTGTGTAGGAATTGACGGCAGCGCGGGTTTTCGAGCAGTGTTGAGCAGGTGATTTAGAAAGCATTCACCCCCATTTCTGATGGTATCGATCTTTCTTTTTGAGATTTAACTTTCCCGCGCATTCTAGCGATTTAAAAAAGTACTACACGTATCCCTTTTCTATGAGACATGCTCTTTTTCTTCTTCTTCTGTCAATTAAGTGTCGAAAAATGCGACAAATTTTAAACGGCGATTTTTCAGTGACGTCATCGATGCTTTTAATTTATTTATTTTTCCATACCTCGCCATTGCAGCCCTTTACCAACTGTCATTATAATTATTCTATATCTGTTGAAAGTCAGAAAAGCACAGATCACCTTGTAAATGGAATATTCTTGTTGATTTCGTGTAATTAGCTGTATTGTGATCGAAAGAAATATCGGACAAAAGTTTTGGATCCATTGAAGAAAAAAAATTTTTTCTTGACATCTTGTGAATTTCCAGACATTTTACTCATGCTTCCCCGAAGCGGCAAATCTTTATTTTATTTTTCTGTTACTATCTTGTTGACTATTGATCACAATTGATCTCCGTGTGTATTTTTTAACCTGTCCCCGATTTTCCTGCTGAACTCACTTTGGATACTTGTGAGTTCTAAATTTTATTGTGTATTTATTACATGCTCCCAACATTGACAGCACTCTTAATGTTTCGATATTCTCTGTGAATAAATAAATTATGATTATTTCACTACTACATATATACAGATAAATACACATGTATGTACGTATAGTAAATACACCCTTTGAGCTAATAAGCTAGTCTAAATCATGATATTATTTTTTCCTCTTATTCTATGCTCAGAATAGCCCCGCTTATTACGATTACATGAAGGCAAAGATTATGATGGAGAGAAAGAAGTTTAGCAAGACCAACAGAGAAAAGCGAGAGACAGAGAGAAAGAGAGAATATTCTTTTTTTTACATTCAAAAAAAGATATGAGCATTCGGTGGTGTAGCGACCAATTAGTAAATGGGTAAACGTTTTTTGATAGTTTTATAATTTTTTTTACAACCAGTCACTATAAAAGACAATAAATTTATCTTCCACAAGGCACTAGAAGATCAAATTCTTCCCGATTGTTAGCTTTCGCTCAAGTCATCTCATTCTCCCCGTACAGTTGCGGGTCGAAAAGTGGCGTCGTGAGACCACGTTTCAGTGCCGGCTTACAACTAGAGAGAAGCAATCGGTGATAAGGTAGGGCAATGAAGGAGCGAGAGGGAGAGATGACGAAGAATGGAAAGGAAAGAGAGAGGGGAGAGAGGCGAGAGAAAGAGAGAAGAGAGAGAGAGAAGAGAGATAGAGAGATAGAGAACGAGAGAGAGCCAGAGAAAGAGAGAGCGAGAGACAGAGAGAGAAAGACAGAGAAATAAAGGCAGAGATAGAGATGGGGAGAGGAGAGGTAGAGAAGGAGAAAGCGAGAGAGAGAGAGAGAGAGAGAAAGCGAGAGAGTAAGTGAAAAGAGAGAGAAAGAGAGAGAGAGAGAGAGAGAGAGAGAGCGAAAGAGAGAGAGAGAGAGAAAGACAGAGAAATAGAGGCAGAGATGAAAGATGGGGAAGGGAGAGGTAGAGAAGGAGAGAGCGAGAAAGAAGGAAACCAAGAGAGTAAGTGAAAAGAGAGAGAAAGAAAGAGAGAGAAAGAAAGAGAGAGAAAGAGAGAGAGAGATAGAGAGAGAGCGAGAGAAAGAGCGCAAAATTCTCTCCCTCATATCTCCAGACAACTCACAATCAAAGCAGAAGCTCAGTGAAAAGATAGCAGGCATGTGCTTTTCAAGCCGCCATTTGTTTTTAATTTATTTTATTATAAATGGAATTTTATCATCAATGCTGTAACTTATTCGTATATATATATACTATGTATAAACATAGTTTTAGTTTTTTTTTTGTCATGTTTCTCTAAATTTCTACTCTCTTTTTTATATTTTCTTTGGCAACAAAAACTTGAAAGGGACCAAACGAAACATCTTTAGTGGTTTTGTATTTTTTCTCTCGAGTTTTTTTTTAAATGAAAATTTCGCTTGCATCGGACTTGTTATGCAGAGTTTTTTTATTTATTTAGAAGTTTTCTCAAATTAAAAGTTTGTAAGACCAAAAAGCTGCATTGAAATGCTCCTACTGTCCTCTTCGTTGTTTCCAACTTTTTCCCTTGCAGTCCTGCACTTGATAAATTCATATAAATATGTATTCTGCTCTGCAGACGAGGCCACTTTGTTGTCCTAATAAAAGTGCGTCACTTAAACTTTTCATCCTCTCTTTCTCTCTCTATCTTTCTATTTCACTTTTTTTATCCCTCACAATTTTTCTTTATGTACCTCTCACACTCACTCTCTCTCTCTCTCTTTATCTCTCTCTCTCTCTCTCTCTCTTTATCTCTCTTACTCTTTCTCTTTATCTCTCTTACTCTTTCTCTTTATCTCTCTCTCTCTCTCATTATCTCTGCAGAAGAACATTACCTCTTTATCACCCTAGCCACCCGTCCTTACAAGTTGCACTTCTCGGGCACAGAATTCTTCTGAACGCACACGTGCCGGCCTTCTTAGAGACCGCGCATCCGAGAAAGGTTGAGTCTAGTGGAAGGAAGAAACCGCACTTCCGTTTGCCTTGCTTCTTTCGATGAAGTGAAAGCGCGAAAAATTATAAATAGCTACAATTTGTGAAAGCATTAATAAATTCTTAGAATTTCGACAATTTTTTATATCTAATATTTTCCAAGAGGAAGAACGTATTCATGCATGAATTACTTAATTTAGACGCGAAATTTCTTTATTTGCAAGATGTCTTTTTACGCAGCCAGAACCTCTTAACCCTTTGGAAATGCATAGCGTCTGTCTGACAATGAGTTCCGTGACGTTTTGTAATTATTTCATTTTTTTTGGAAATGGGCGGGAAATTTAAAATTTGAATTTAATTAATTAAGGATGTCCAAGGGCGCCGGCTGCCGCCACGCGCTGTACGGGCTGCTCATCTTGTCGCTCGTCCTCCTCGTGCTCGGGCTCGTCCTCTTGATCGCCTTTCCGATCGGCATCTTCCCCGCACTCCTCAAGTCGCAGCTGCCGATAAGGTGAGTCTATCTGATGCTTGAAAAAACCCTCATTTGAATTTCGCGCCTTTTTGCCTGATGGAAAGGAGGGAGAGCATGGCCAGCTTATACCAGACAATGAGTCCCTTTTGCAAAAAAATTGTAAAAAAAAAACATTTATACTTGAAAAAATAAGTCGAAAAAGTGAAATGCTTATTTGTACTATTTCATTGCTATGCGAAATCCCCTTCCATGAGCCAAGGAAAATGCTGTTTATCGAGATAAACTAGAGCAGAGCACCTGAAACCACATTGTTCTATATACCTTATTTTATATTTCAAAATTTTTTTATTTATAGAAAAAAGCAACTGACACTCATTGTCAGAGCAATTGCAAAGATTTTCGAGCCATAATTCAAAAATGTTAAGATATCAACTTTATCAACTTTTCAATTCTTCTTCCTTGCCAATGTTCCGCGTCTTTCTTGCTATGCTCTTTCGATAGTTGGTCTTCTGATAAGGGCGAAGAGCGCAATAAGCCCCGTTTTGCACACACGAGGCTGTAAAAATAAGAGCAGCAGCAGCCTTTTCCATTGATTCCGATTCTGTGCTCTGCTCCCCACTCTCTGCTCTTCGCAGAGCTGACAGTTATTGCGTCCCGTTGCCATGTGATACACACACGTTGTCGCTTATAAAGGAGCCCTAAAAAAATGAACGTTTGAATTCGCGCCATTTTGCCTGATACCACCGCAAGCCAACATTCATGATTTAGAGAGAAATCAACTACAATATTCAGGAAAATTCGAATGTTTTAAGTGATATTTTCTCAAATCTTTTTTTTTTTTGCTTGAACACAAATCGAAGATAACATGATAAAGTCATGAATATTACCAAATGTCAATGTGAGCATGACAAATATGATAAGCTTACTTGAACAATATTTGTCTAAATGCACTTGTCGAATATATGTTCTTGAACATACTACATATTTGTCTCTCTCTGCAGAGGATACGATGACGGTACACTCTCGCAAACGGGCAATCTGTGGAAGAACCTGCCCGTGCTCAGCTACTACTCCTTCACCATGTTCAACATCACCAACATGGACGAGGTGTTGTACGACGGCGCGAAGCCGCGCCTCGTCGAAGCGGGGCCCTACGTGTACTTGTCAGTTTTTAGTCTTCTCATTTATTTTAATTTCAATTAAGATTTTTTGTTTTGTAATAATTAATAATTTTCCATGTATACAAAATTGTAATCGATCAAATGGTTGCGAAAAATTTCAACAGTATGACAAGAAGTTTTTTTTTCTTCAAAAGAATACCATTAAATTGAATTCATGAGATTTTTTTTCTACTTTCCTATAGGCTTTCTACTTTGTTCTCTTTCTTTAGCTCTCTCTCTCTCTCTCTCCCTATTTGTCTCTCGCATCTCTATCATCGGAATGTACTAGAACGTTCTCGAGATAGCGGGCCAGTAATGCATTCCATTCCGATGATAGCACGCTTGTTGTCCCGTCAATGGACGTTGCGTCCTTGTGCCACGTCAGGTTCTCAGTCACTCGTTCTCTCTCTCTCTCTCTCTCTCTCTCTCTCTCTCTCTCTCTCTTCTCTCTCTCTCTCTCTCTCTCTCTCTTTCTATCTATCCCATTCTCTCCCACTCTCGCTCGCTCTATCTCGATCTCTAACTCTCTCTCTCTCTTTCTATCTAATTCACTCTGCTCTCTCCCTCCCTCACTCCTTCGCAACTGAGGCCCTTGCAATAAAAAAAAGCCCGCTCCTCCAGACTCCACTCCATTCGAACTAGACCCATTTCTCACTCGCATAGTCGAACTTGTTCTTTTTTCTCAAATGTCTCTCTCCCACTCTGGGTCTAAACTCCGCATTTTATCAGTTTCTTAAGCTGTTTCACATTTTTCACTCACAATAAGAAGAAAGCGAAGAAACTTACAAATGGCGACTACGAAATCTTCTGTGAGGAAAACTAATCTGACAAGCAAAATACAGGCATATAAAATGATGACCTTAATTCATATGGAATAAAAGAAGAAGAAAATAAGAGAAGATAATTTCTCAAGTAAGACTTTGCATTCCGTAGCTTCAATCAATTGCTATCAATGACACCCCGTTTGGGAAGTCCAATTTGAGGAAGAGAGAGAAAAGAGAACGAAGCATGAGGAATAACACTTTATCAGTCGCATGCTATAGTTTACGGCTTATAATATGGCGCTTACTAAGCGTTGATGCAGCGCGAGAAAAAGGTATCATTAAATTTCATATATGCATCATATCACGAATCTATCACGAGGTCGAGAGGGATGACATATTCACTTTAGTTATCAGAAAATGTAAAACTGAGCGTAGAAACAGAATGCAGATCAGCGAGTGT
>CALZFC010000259.1:397500-487500 GCA_945643635.1 Allodiplogaster sudhausi
ACACCAGCATGAAGAAAAGAAAGCTACATAAATGAGCGCCACGTTTATTGTGGCTGTAAACTGCATGCGTAACTGATAACTGAATATCACTGAAAATGACAGGGAGTAAACGATTGAAATAGAGAGAAGAGAAATAGAGAGAAAGAGAGCGAGAGAGAGAGAGAGAGGGAGAGAGTGAGAGAGATAGAGAGAGAGCGAAAGAGAGAGAGAGAAAGATAGAGAGAGTGAAAGAGAGAAAGTAGAAAGAGCGAATACGTTAATGTTGCCATTTAAAGTACTAAATGATCAAGTCACAGCGAAACTATGTAATTCACGGACACAAAACATGAGGGCAACGAAACAAATTCTAAAAATGAATAAACAAATAATCATTAACAAAATTTGTAATTTGAGAATACCTTCAGTGGAAATTCATTATTCAGCTGTGCATAGAGATAAAAGTGTATAATATGAGGATAATATGTGTGCTGAACATGTTTATCGATTGATTTTATTTACAAGATTATGATCTATAATTCTTTGATTTATTGATTAATTTATTGATCCATTGATTCATTGGAGGACTTTCGAAATGATCTACGACGGCAAGGAGAACATTGACGGCGTGGACACGCTGCGCTTCCGCATTCCAGACGACGAGATGGACACGACGACAGCGAAGGGCGCTGGCTATCGCTACGAGAACACCGAGAAAGTGGTACGTGTGGGTAACGGGCGGTGCTCTAAAATGGCCGAGACCGCAACGCGTGACGCGCACGCGTTGCGGTCGGTTTATGACCAGTACTCAAAAATGGCCGCGACCGCAACGTATGTGCTTGCGTTCGCTATTATCTCTGCATTCTCGAAGCCCTGCTGGCTATCGCTACGAGAACACCGAGAAAGTGGTACGCGGTTAACGGGCCGTATAAACGTAATTTATATCAGCGTTTTAAAGGAGGTCTATGACGAATAATTAACATATCCTTTTTTAAGCATGGATCAGTTCGTCTCATCGTAAAACATAGATAGGGAAAGTTTGAATGAATTTCATCTTATCATTCCAGAATTATAGTCATTTTAAATATCACGGGTAGAGAATTAGCTACTGTAGTTCTTAGCACCCTCCTATTTTGCATCGCTCGATCGCCAACTCCAGCCATTTTGAAAAAAAATGATGTGTGCATAGCAAAACCGGGGAAAGGAGAACACTCTTCTTGGAAGTGTGCATATTGGATCGCAACCGACATTGGCCGGATTTTTCTCAATAAGTCAGCACCCAATGAAATTTTTTGGCCACTAATTTCTGTGGAGAGAGTGCAAGGGCTGCAGCACTGAAATGAGAGGATCACAGCCTTCCCAAAACGTGACGGGCAGAGAACTAGGAATATTTTAGCCAGTGGCCGCTAGAGTCCCTTCCGTGCGGGACACTTCATGGTTCAAATGCCTATTTTGAATTGGTTGGCCAAACATTCGCCGGAGACTTCCTTTAAGCACCCTCAATGATTATTTTAACTCTTCCTGACGAACAGAACATCAGCCATGCGAATCACTGTAGTAGTAAATAGTACAATAAGACGAGCAAACCACGTGTGCTAACTTGCAGGCAAAAAAAGGTTTAAAAAAATGAGAAAAAAAAATGAAATCGTTCTAGTTTTGCTCTCATGACCATATGTCATATGTATTTGCCGAACTGGCCCCTTTTATCGGTGCCATTAGGCATAAAGCAAAAATAAAAAATAAAAATAATACATTTAATTAGTATGCACATATTGCCGGTTCTCTAGCAATAAGCTATTTGACTATTTCTATAAATATCCCGCATTCAAGAATTTTTCGCTAGGCACTCTAGAATATCACTTCTTACTAGGCATGCGAACCACCTGTGGTGCGGATAATGCTATTTCATTAAAAGTGGTTGACGATATAGCAAATCTTTCAAACTGTTTTACAGTTTGAAAGATTTGTTCAGGCATTTTTTCCTCCATTTAATCACTTCTAATTATGTCACGAAGCGAGCACGGAAGAAGCAGTGGTTACTGATCGCACTAGATAAGCTTCATCTTACAATCCAAAAATGAAGAGAACATGTTCTATAGCTTCCGCCACTCGAGACACTTCCCTTGTTAGGCCTAACCTACATAATTAGGAACTAAAACCGTAGAAATTAGTTTTTGACAAATTCATTCAATACTTCGCACGACATACGCACCTTTACTATGATTATTTCAACTCCACGAGGACATCTACCGATCAGCAAGGGAAATCACTGCCGTGTTAAATCGCGCTCAGAGGTGTCAACGGGCCCAACATTTTTGGGATGGCCCGGCCCGTCGGGCCCAAGGTCTGGGCCGGCCCGGCCCGAGCGATTTCCGGGCCCTAGAATTTTGATCCCGGAAATCGAATAAAGAAAATTTTGCACTTAAAAGTGTCACCAGTCGTCTTGACTGGACGACATCATGTGCTTATCGGGCCCAAACGGGCCCGGCCCGGGGCCCCGGGAAATTGGGCCGGCCCGGGCCGTTGACACCTCTGATCGGGCTATACAATGAACAAACCACCTATGGCAAACTTTCAGGTGAGAAAGGGTTTAAAAAATTTTGAAAATAAAAATGTTAATGATTTGTATCGTTCTAGTTTTGGCCATCACCCAGGAGAATGCACTTCCCGAGCTGTTCTCCGTTGTCGGAGCCATTAGGCCTAGAGCGAAAATAAATAAAATGAATATTTCAAAAGTATTTTTATCTAGCATCTACATGTATACTACATACCGCATTCCTGACAATGAGTAAATACCGTGACCCACCGAAAACTCTTGGAGAATCAAACGTAACCGATCAGTGTAGAAATAAATGTTACTAGACGACAAGCAAAGGAACTTGTGCTAATAACTTTCACACGCGAAATGGTAAAAAAAATTTGAAAATACAAATTTCAATGTTCTAGTTTTGCCCCTCATGACTATGAACGTTCAGAGCTGTTTTTTCTCTCAGGACAATGCACATACATACTGGCCTCTGTTATCGGTGCAGTGAGGTATAAAGAAAAAAGAATAAAAATTAATATTTTAAAACTATTTATCTCCGGTTCTCTAGCATTATGTTGTTGGATTTGTTCTGTAAATATACCGCATCAGCCGTGGGAAATCATGATTTGCTAACCATTGACGATGTACCAAAACTTTTTAACTTTTTTTTTGCAGTATTCTTCAATTCGTTTAGGCGGCTTTTTTTCTTACATTTAATCACTTCTAATAATAATACGAAGCGTGCATGGTAGACGTTGCTGATCGCAATTGCACTCCAAACAACTTCATAATAGGCCTATCCTAATTAGGCGCTAATACAGTCTAGCTTTGGAAAATAGCACCGGGAAATTGATAGAATCATTCGAAATTTAACATGACATGTGTACGAATATTTTAAGGTCTTCAACGATCATTTTGCCTCCATCGGGGCCTCAAGAAATCAACCATGCCGATCACTTTAGCTATAAATAGTACTATAAGACGAGCAAACCACCTGTGTTAACTTTTAGGCTTAAAAATGAAAAATAAATTTAAACAAAAATTAAATGAAATCTATAATTTTAGATATATCACTTTTCAAAAGTATTCATCATTTAAGTGCTCTAGCATTAAGCTGTTTGATTAGTTTTTAAATAGGTACATGTATAAATTGCCACCTTCCAAAGATCAATTAGAAGCTTAGAATTGCTAACAATATTAGATATGTAAAAAAAAATTTGAAAAAAAAAATTTCAATGAAATCGTTCTAGTTTTGCTCTCATGAGTCATGACTATGTATGTATTTACTTTACGAGCTGACCTTTGTTATGGATGCCATGAGACAAAAGCAAAAATAAGAGAGAGAGAGAGAGAGAAGAGAAAGCTGACCAGGGAACTACCAGAAACCCTAAATTCCAAAAATTCTGATGTTTTGCATATGGATAGAGCATCACATCGGACGATTCGGAATGAAAAAAAATTAGGACCCGAATCCCTCTAGAAAGCTTTTAAAACCCGTTTAAAGATGCGCGAAAATCTCTTTTATCTGTAATTGTGCCACGTTAAATAACCTTCCAAGCATTAAAACATGTAAGATTGGCGCAGTTAGCAGCGCTTCCGGCTACAATTTTTCTTCCGCAAGTTCAATGGCCCTTCGGGCCAAAGTGTTTTGCAAATTTTATATAAGAGGAAATCGTTCTAGTTTTGCCTCTAATAATTGTACTTTCTGAGTGGAGTCTGTTCCCGGTAACATGAGGCACAAAGCAAACTAAATAAAATTAACATTCTTCTATTTCATTACATGTGATTATCGATCTCTGCAAATCTTTTAAGCTATTTTGCATTATTCATCGATTTGTTTAGGCGGACTTTGTTTTTTTTCCATTTCATCACTTCTAATTAGGACACGTTGTGAAGACGGTAGGATGATGTTGCCACCGTATTAGATACGAATTCATAGCTGACAATATAACTGCCGGGCTATGGAATTTAGCACTGATTGTGAGAAATTGATGGATTCATTCAATATTTCGCACGACATCCGAACTTTTCGAGCACTTCAATTTCGCTTGGAGCTCAGCAATTAGCAATCAGCAATTTTAAAGTATACAAAGAAGCTGTCAACAGATCGAAAATGAGAACCTTTGAAGTGTTAAATAGGATTATAAGACAAACAAACCACCGGTGCTAACTTTCAGACGAAAAAAGAGCAAAAAAAATTGAATACAAAAATTTATATACTTTTCACTCATGAGTCATGACAGTGTACTTTACGAGCTGGCCTCTGTTATAAGTGTCGTGAGATAAGAACAAAAATAATTAAATCATATTTCATTGTCATTTATTTATGTTTTCTAGTAATAAGCACTTTGATTAATTCTATAAACAGACCGCTTTCCATAGGAACTAATCGTGAGAAACTAACCATAAGAACACTAGATATATGACTTCTCACTGGGCATACGAAACACCTTTGGCGTGGATATTGTTATTTTATTCAAAGTGATTGACGATCTCGCACAAAACGTTTCAACTATTTCACAGTATTCATCGATTTGTTTAGGCGGTTTTTCTTATATTTAATCACTTCTTTGTATGCCACGAAGCGAGCACGGTAGAAGCAGAAGTTCTTGCTGATCGTCTTCATATTAGGCCTAACTAATTAGGCAGCAAAACCGTCTGGCTGTATACCTTAGAAATCAATGGAATCATTCAACATTTACAATGAGTAAACGAACGTTTCAAGCTTTTCAGCGATTGTTTTAGCTCCATCACATATTCTTCAGACCAATCAGATGAACATGAATCATCAATTGTGTTAAATCATACTATAAGACGAGCAAACCACCTGTGCCAACTTCAGAATGAAAATGCAAAAATAAAAATTAATAATTTAATAAAAGAATTTATTTACGTCCTATAGAATTAACCTGTTTGATTTGTTACTAAAATAAACATTTAACTTGTATGTGTTTCCGGTTCTCTAGCATTTGTTTGAACAGCATCATATTAGTCAATAAAAAGCCTCTGGCTTTAGCATTAAGAATTGAGAAATCGATGGAATCATTCAATATTTGTCAGTGATTATTTTGAATACGCTAACCGAGCCGAATCGACAATGCGAGTCAGGTAATGATAAATCGTACTATAAAAAGAACAAACCACCTGTGGACCATGAAAATCGCTGTAGTGAAAAATCGTACGATAAGACTAGCAAAGCACCAGTGCTAACTTTCAGTCAATAAAAGGTTTAATTTAAAAAAATTCAAAAAGATTAATATTGAGCAATCCATGGAATTATTCAATATTGGACATACGAACTTTTCGAGCCCTTATTTTAGCGCTCTCCGACACACAGCAGATCAACAACAAATATGCGAATCACAGTTCTGTAAAATGGTGCTATAGAGGAAACCACCTGTGCTAGCTTTCGGGCGAAAAAGGGTTAAAAAAAATTGAAAACTAAAATTTAAATTAAATAGTTCTATTTTTGCCTCACATACTTATGTTCTTTCCGAACTGGCCTCTATTATCGGTGCCATGAGGCATAAAGAAAAAATAAATACAATTAATATTTCAAAAGATATTTTTCCAGAATTACGCTATTTGATTAGTTATAGGAATATAGCGCCTTCCGATGGCAAGAAATCGTGGTTCACTAAGCGCTCTAGATATATCACTTCGTACTAGGCCGTATGGCACGTGTGGCGCGGATACTGTTCTTGAAAATCTTGGAAATAAAAATGGAAATGAAATCGTTTTAGTTTTGCATCTCACTCAGGACGATGTTCTTTCCGAGCTGGCCTTTATTACTAAGTAACATCATGTGTGCGAATAAAGACATGAGGCATAAAGGAAAAAAAAACTAAAATCAAATTAACATTTCAATAGTATTTAGATGCTGTTTGATTAATTCTATAAATAGGCCCGCTTCCGAGCAACCGTGGGAGACCAAGAATTGCTAATTTCATTTACTACATATATTACTTCTTACTGGACATACTAAACACCTGTAGCGCAAATATCCCTACTATTTCATTACAATTCATTAACGATGTTGCTAAACATTAAAACATATTTTCCGTATTCATCGATTTTTTAAGGCAGTTTTTCCGTCCAGGCGATAAATATCTCTTCTAATTACGTCACGCCAAGGGCACGATAGAAGCAGCTGCTCGCAATTGATATAACATGTTTGGCGCTAAAACTGTCTGGCTTTAGAATTTAGCATTGACGGATCATTCAAAATATTTAGAATGACACACGAACGTCGTTTTTTAAGCTCTGAAATGACTATTTTAAAAATCTACGCCTCAACCGATCAATCTCGCAAATTTTTTTTGAAAAAAAAAAAAACAATTAAATGAAATCGTTCTAGTTGTGGTTATCATGAGTCACGACTATGCACAATTTTATCGTATGCCATAATATATCAATTCTTATGAGGCATGCGATCCACGTGTGGCGGTATTATGTGCAAAAATTGATTGACGATGCAGCAAAAAATCTTTGCTCTGTATCGTGGCGCCAAAAATATTCTCTTTTTTTAAAAAAGCAAATGCATTCTTAACGTATTCAGATAGATTTAATGCTAGTTTTTATATATCATTATTAAAATACTTTAAAAAAGAAATAAGTAAATAAATAGTTAATCAATAAATAAATTAATTAATTAAATATAAAAATTGGACCACTTTCCATCGTGGCCCGCTTGCGCGCCGTCGCAATATATTTTTAATTAATTAATTAATCAAATTAATTAGTTAATTCACTAATTAATTTGATTAATTATTTAATTAAAAATATATTCCCGGCCAACGACACCTAATCTGCTATATTACGTATTGGAACCGTTTTTCGCGCAAATTTGCAAGCGAACATGCTCATGACCGTCCGACTTCGTATAGGTCAATGAATGAAAGCTTTGTGAACGGTAAATTAAACTTAAAAAATTTTTATCATAGAAAGACGAATTAGAAGAAGGAATCTGACATGTTTGAAAAAAAACATCGGGCCCAATCGGGCTGGTCCGGGCCCGCCGGGCCCAAAATTCAAGAGCCCGAAATCTGCGGGCCGGGCCGGGCCCAAAAATGTTGGGCCTAGTTTCCTCCTCTGATTACAAGTGATTGACGATAAAGCAAAACTTTTTAGCTATTTTATAGTTTTCATCAATTTGTTTAGGCGGTTCTTTTCCTTCCATTTAATCACTTCTAATTATGCCACGAGGCGTGCACGATATGTAGAAGCAGACGTTACTGATCGCACTAGATACAATATCATATTATGCCTAGCCTAATTAGGCAATAAAACCGTCTGGCGTTATAATTTAGGGTTGAAATAGCGATGGATTCATTCAATAATTCGCACGACAAACGAACGTTTTAAGCACATCCACCAATTATTTGAACCGAAAGCAGAGAGCATTCATTAATAAACCATGCAATTCACTGTTGCGTTAAAATAGTACTATAAGAAAAGCAAACCACCAGTGCTAACTTTAAGAAGAGACAACGTTTGAAAAAAAATGTAAAAAAAAAAACAATTCCTTTAATTTAAGCATTCGATATTTAACATGACATATGTACGAATGTTTTGAGCGCTTCAATGACTATTTTTAAGACCGAAGAAAGAAGAAAAATCAACAGTGCATATCACTGGAGTGGGAAGTAGTATTATAAGTCGACCAAACCACCTGTGTTATCTTTCAGGCAAGAAGAGGTAAAAAAAATTAAATGAAATAGTTCTAGTTTCGCCCGTCTTGACTACGTACATACATACTAGCTGGGATAAATAGCATTTTAATATTTAAAAGCATTTATTTAAGTTCACAAGCATTAAGCTGTTTGATTAGTTAGATAAATGGAATCCATTTAACCTAACATAAGAAGGCACCCGAGCTTGGCTAGCAGGTCCAGGTCAAGCATTCCGGTGCCAGGCACTAAGGTGTTTGATTAGTTCAATAAATAAAACTCGTCACTGATGAAAAATCTTAGTTCGCTAACAAAAAGCACTCTAGATATCTTACTGGTATGAGAACAAGAGATTAACGATATAGAAAAGCTTTTTAACTATTTTGCAGGGTTCAACGTTTTGTTCAGGCGGTTTTTTCTTCCATTTAATCACTTCTAATTGTGTCACGAAGCGAGCGCGTTTGAAGAAGATGTTACTGATCGCACTAGATACAACTTCATGTTAGTCCTCACCTAATTAGGCGCTAAAACCGTCTGGCTTTAGAATTTAGCATCGAGATATGTATGGAAGCATTCGATATGTAGCATGACATATGTACGAACGTTTTGAGCGCTTCAATGACTATTTTAACGACCGAAGAACAGAAAAATCAACGGTGCAAATCACTGGAGTGGGACGAGCGAACCACATGTGTTAATTTTCAGGCTCGAAGAGTTTAAAAAATTAAATGAAATCGTTCTTGTTTCGCCCGTCTTGACTAAGTAGATACATACTAGCTGGGATAAATAGCATTTTAATATATAAAAGCATTTATTTAAGTTCACAAGCATTAAGCTGTTTGATTAGTTAGATAAATGGAATCCATTTAACCTAACATAAGAAGGCACCAGAGCTTGGCTAGGCGGTATAGATATCAAATTCTTACTATTCAGGCAAACCACAAAATTTCTGCTATTTCATAAAAAGTGATTGATGATGTAGCAAAATTTTTAAACTATTTTACAGTATTCACCGATTTGTTTCGACGTTTTTTTCTTCCATTTAATCACTTTTAATTATGTCACGAAGCGAGCACGGCAGAGGACGACGATTCAGATAGCCCTAGATACAACTTCGTATTAAGCCTAACCTAATTAGGTGCTAAACCCGTCTCGCTTTATAATTTAGCTTTGAGAAATCAATGGAATATTCAACATTTAGTATGGCATACGAACGCTTCAACGACTATTTTAACTATGTATCTCGGCAGATCGCGGAATCAACCTTCCGAATCACAGTTGTGTTAAATCGTAAGACGAGCAAACCACCAGTGCTAATTTCATGCCAAAAAAAACAGCTTTAAAAAAATTGGGGAAAAAATACATAAAATCGTTCAATTTATGCTGATGTAAGGCATTCATGACTATGTACTTTCTGACAATGCCAGCGTTCACGGTAGCAGCAGACGTTACTGATCGCACTAGATACAACATCATATTATGTCTAGCCTAATAAGGCACTAAAACCGTCTGGCTCTGTAATCCAGCATTGAGAAATCGATGGGTTCATTCAATAGTTCGCACGACATACGAAGGTTTTAAGCAAATCTAACTATAATTTTAACCGAAACTTCCGCATTTCTGAAACCAACCAAGCTATTCACTGCTGAGTTAAATTGTTCTTTAGGACGAGCAAACCACCACTGTTAACTTTCATATGAGAAAAGGTGAGAAAAAATGTAAAATAAATATCGGTGCCACAAGGCATAATGCAAAAAATAAATTTAACCGTATTTCGTTAGTATTTATATCTGTTCTCTAGCATTGAGCTGCTTTATTCGTTCAATAAATATGCCACATTCCAAGCAACCATAAGAGACCAAGGAGTGCTAACCACACATTAGATATATGTATGTACATACATACATAGATGCAATTTCATATTAGGCCCTAAAGCAGTCTGGCTTTAAAATTTATCATTGAGAAATCATTCTTTTTTTTGCATGAGAAACGAACATTTTAACTCTCCAATGATTAGTTCAACTCTGGATACCTAATGGACACAGAATCAACCATGCCGATCACTGTTGCTTTACATAGTACTATAAGACTAATAAACCACCTGTGCTAGCTTTAAGAAAGTGGTAAGAAAAATGAATTAGAAATCCAGTTTTGCTCTCATGACTATGTACTTTCCGAGCTGGCCTCTGTTATCGGCGCCTTGAGGCATGAAGCAAAAAATAAAAATAAAAATAAAGCTAACATTTAATTAGTATTTATTTCTTGTTCTCTAGCATTAAGGTGTTTGATTAGTTAAATAAATAGAATATAAATCCAAAAAAGCACAAATACGTAATAGAGCCACGCGAGATATCAAATTTTTACTAGGCATGCGAACAATGTATGGCTCGCATATTCTATTATTTCTATTAGAGATATAGCTAATCTTTTTAACTACCTATTTGCAGTATTCATGCGATTTGTTAGTGGTTTTTTTTTCTTAAACTTAATCACGTCTATTTATGAATTGCCGGAAGCAGTCGTTACTGATCGCGCTAGATACAACTTCATGTTAGGACTAACGTATTTAGGCCGAAAAATGGTCTGGCTTTAAAATTTAGTATTGAATGAAATTATTCAATATTTGACATACGAACGTTGCAATCTTTTCATTGAATATTTTAACTCTCTCCGTCTCTGAAACCAGTTGATCACTCGTGCGAATCACTGTTGAGTTAATGGTACTAAAAGACGAGCAAACCACCAGTGCATTCGGGTGGGAAAGGGTCTTTTTAAAAAATCTACAAAAAAATTAATGACTCTCCTACTTTCTGTTATTGATGCCTTGGGGCATAAATCAAAAAAATTAATAAATACATATTTCAGATTGTATTTATTTGCGTTCTCTTTTTGTTCTATTAGTTCTATAAACAGGTATTCAAACCAACAAGTCCAAGAACGAACGAGAGCTTAGTCAGATATCATATTCTTACTATGCGTGCGAAAAAACACCTCCTATAGCGCATATATTCTGCTGGTATTTCATTACAAGTGACTAATCATGTAGCAAACTATTTTGCAGTAATCATCAATTTCTTAATCCGATTATGACACGCTCAAAACACGGTATAAGCTGATGGCCACTTCATTGCCAGAAAAAAAGTGTCTGTTCTTTCGAATTTGGCATTGAGAAATCGATGGAATCGTTCACAAGCGTTTCCACATTTTCAATGATTATTTTAATGCAATCAGACAATCAGGAATTCCAGCATGCAATTCAGAGCAATAGCGGTAGATCTTTCTATAAGACGACAAAACGACCAATGCTAGATTTTATATTAGAAAAGGATTTTAAAAAATTTTAAAAATTAAATGAAATAGTTCTAGTTTTTCCTCTCATGACTATGCATGTACTTTCCGAGCTCTGTTATCGGTATAAAGGAAAAAGAATAAAAATTAATATTTTAAAAGTATTTATTTAACCGTCTGCCATTTGAAATTAGCACAGTGAAATCGATGGAATCATTCGATATTTAGAATGGCATATGTATATACGAATATTTCAAGCTCTTCAATGATTATTTTGCATCCCACGGCCGTGCAAGGGGCTCCAACACATCAACCATGCCAATCACTCGAGCTTGAAATGGTACTATAACCACCTGTGCTAACTTCCACGCTTGAAAACGTTAAAAAAATTGAAAGAAAATTTAAATGAAATCGCTATAATTTTAGATATATCACTTCTTACTTACAATAAGCACGCTAACCACTTGTTTCCCAGATACTGTTATTTCATTAAAAATGACTGACGATATATTAAATCTTTTTAATTGTATGCAGTATTCATCCGATTGGTTAAGGCGGTCTTTTTTCTTCCATTTAATTACTACTAATTTTGTCACGAAGCGAGCACGGCATCAATAAGTGTAATATTATGAGAAGATATAAACAACTTTTTACCACATGTAACACACGTGGTACAATTATTATGAGAAGTAAAAATAAGTAATAATGGACAGTTAGACGAAGAGATAGGTTGAATAGTTGTGGACTCTCTGTTGATAGCATTAAAATTTATAGGGGCACGAATAAAGAATGAATTTTGTCTGTATTTTAGCCAAGAGGTAGGGACATGCAACTTAAAGGAGAGGCCGATGGTCTAAAAAATTAGGTGGTCACTTATAAGAAAGCCTAATGCAGCCGAAAATAAAGTTACGAATAAGATCGAGGTCTAGGGCTGGGTAGGCTTAATATTTTGTAGAAGAAGACTTCATATTATACCTAACCCAATTCGGCCCATAAAACAGTCTGGCTTTAGAATTTAGCATTGAGATGCCGGTGGAATCGTTCAGTATTTTTGCATGGCATACGAACGTTTAAATCCAACGACTATTCTAACTGAATTATGAATAAATCAACCATGCGATGCACTGCTGAGTTAAATAGTACTATAAGACGAACAAACCACCAGTGCTAACACTCAAGTGGGAACGGGGTTTTAAAGAATTTGTGAAATAAAATGTAAATGAAATCGTTCCAGTTTTTCCTCTTATGACTGTGTACTTTCCGGACTGGCATCTGCTATATGTGCTATTAGGCATAAAGCAAAGATAAATAAAATTAATATTTCAAAAGTATTCATTTACGTTCTCTAGTATTAAGCTCTTTGATTATTTCAACAAAAAGGTTATAAATCCAGCAAACCCAGGAAGGAACCAGAGCAGGGCTAGCCACACCAGATATCACTTACATGCGAGCCCCCTTTGGCTCTGAGACTGTTATTCCATTAAACGCGATTAACGATATAGCAAAACTTTTTAACTATTTTGCAGTATTCATCGATTTGTTTAGATTTTTCTTCCATTTAATCACTTCTAATTATGTCGCGAAGCGAGCACGGTTGAAGAAGAAGTTACTGATCGCACTAGATACAACTTCATATTAGGCCTAACCTAATTAGTCGCTAAAACCGTCTGGCTTCATAATTTAGCGTTGAGAAAGCGACGGAATCATTATACATTTAGTAATAGAATACAAATGTTTTAACCTTTACAGTGATTATTTTTAAGCGCTACAGCTTCCGCCCCATCATCCATGAGAATCGCTGTAGTGATAAATCGTAAAGGAAGACTAGCAAACCACCAGTGCTAACGTTCAGTCAATAAAAGTTTTAAAAATTAAAAAAAATTAACATTGAGCAATCGATAGAATTATTCAGTATTTGACATACGAACTTTTCCAGTCTTACGTTGATTATTTTAACGCTCTCTGAAACCCAGCATATCAAAAACAAATATGCGAATCACTGTTGTGTTAAATCGTGCTATAAAACGAGCAAACCACCTGTGCCAAAATTATTAAAGAAATTTGGTTAAAGAAATTTTGAAAATAAAAATATAAACGAAATCGTTCAAGTTTTGCCCATCACCCAGGACAATGTAGTTCCCGAGCTGTTCTCCGTTATCGGTGTCGTTAGGCATAGAACAAAAATAAATAAAATGAATATTTCAAAATTATTTATGTATTTACGTTGCCTAGCATCAACATGTATACATACCGCGTTCCTGACAATGAGTAAATACCGTAACTAGGATTTAGCAAAACTTTTTAACTATTTTGCAGTATTCATCGATTTGTTTATTCGGTTTCTTCTTCTAATTATGTAACGAAGCGTGCATTGAAAAAGAACACGTTACTGATCGCACTAGATACAATTTCATATTAGGCTTAATTTAATTAGGCGCCTAAAATTTTATATTTTAGAATTTATTTATGATTGAGAAATCGATGGAATCATCCGATATTATGACATTTAAGCGCCTTAACTCCTTCAATGATTATTCTTCAATGATTATTTTAAACTCCGTCACGATGATATCAATCAAACATAACCGATCACTGTAGTAATAAATGTTACGAGAAGACAAGCAAACCACCTGTGCTAACTATCAGACGAGAAATGGTTTTTAAAAAAATTGAAAATAAAAATTTCAGTGTTCTAGTTTTGCCCCTCATGACTGTGTATTTTCAGAGCTGGCCTCTGTTATCGGTGCCATGAGGGATGAAGAAAAAATAAATAAATTTAAAAGTATTTATTTACGTACTTAGTACTAGTACTAAGCTCATTGATTATTTCAACAAATAGGTAATAAATCCAACAGACCCACGAAGGAACCAGAGCACGGCTAGCCACAACAGATTCTTGCTAGACATGCGAATAAACACACATGTGGCACGGATACTGTTACTTCATTAAACATTGACGATAAGGCACATCTTTTTTTTAACTATTTGCAGTAATCATCGATTTGTTTAGAAATATTTTTTTGTTCTATTTAATCACTACTAATTACATATGTCACAAAGAGTGCAGCGCGGCAAATCACTGTTGTGTTAAATCATAAACCACCTGTGCCAACTTTCAAGCGAGAAAGGGTTCAAAAAAAGTCTTGAAGATGAAAGTGTAAATGAAATCGTTCTAGTTTCACCATGGGGCACAAAGCAAAAAAAAAGTTATAAAATTAAGATTTAATTAGTATTTATTTCCGTTTACCAGCTAACCTTTTTAGCTTCTTTGCAGTATTCATAGATTTGTTTTTGCGGTTTTTTCCATTTAATCAGTTATAATTAATTATGTGAAGCACGGTAGAAGAAAACGCTGCTGATCGCACTAGATACAACTTCATATAAGGCCTAACCTAATTAGGCACTAAACCTGTCTGTTCTTTACCAAATAACATTGAGAAATCGATGGAATCATTCAATATTTAGCATGTCATACGAACATTTTAAGCCTTTCAATGATTATTTTAGATCCCGCACGCCTTCATAAAATCAAATATTGCCGATCACTGTACTAATAAATGGTGCCAGAAGACGAGCAATCCACCAGTGCTGATAATTTGCAGGAAGGAAAGGGTATAAAAACAGTAAAAAGTTGAAATCATTCTAGTTCTGCTCTCAAGAGTTATGAAAATGTATTTTCCGAACTGCCATCTGTTACCGGTGCCATGAGGCATAAAGCAAAAGAAAATCAACATTTGAGTGAGAATCTTTGTAGTGTTAAATAATATTATAAGACGAACAAACCACCGGTGCTAACTTTCAGGCGAGAAATGGCAACAAAAATTGAAAACAAAAATTTCAATGAAATCGTTCTAGTTTTGCTCTCATGAGTCATGACTATGTATTTATGTACTTTACGAGCTGGCCTCTGTCATGGGTGCCATGAGACAAATGCAAAAATAAGAGAGAGAGAGAGAGAGAGATCTGAACAGCGAGGGAGTGAGAGAGAGAGAGATCTAAACATAAAGAGAGAGAGAGAGAGCGAGGGAGAGCCCTAGAGAGAAAGGGAAAGAGGGGAAGAGAGAAAGAAAGTAGGTAAGCTACGCTGTGACTCGCTCGGACTTTTTTCTCATGAGGATGATAATAAAAGGAGTTCAGAAAAATGAGCTCAGGATAAAAAGGGGTGGAGCCTGTAAATCAGCGTCTTATCACTGCGCCAATAGTAGGAATTATGCCGGACCCCCCCCCCCCCCTCATTCTGTAGTTTTGGGCGCGCCGCCGGCGCGTCATTTGTCATTTCACGAATTCTCCTCGACCTTTTCCGCCTCGTGGCCAAAACTACAGAATCGTTTACTGTGTGATCCATGATTATTTTAACTACATATATATATATCTACCTTCCAAACAATACCAAACATGCGAATCAGCTTTGAAATAAATCGTACTATAAGACAAGCAATCCACCTGTGCTAAATTTCTTATGAAAAAAAGGTAAAAAGAAAAATTTACATGAAATCGTTCTAGTTTTGTTCTCGTGAGTAACCGTCTAGCCGAGCTGGCCTCTGTTCCCGGTGTCATGAGGCATAAAGCAAAACATTAATAAAATTATCGTTTAACTAGCATTTATGTACGTTCTCTAGCATTAAGCTGTTTGATTAGTTCTATAAATATAATGCAATCCAAAAGGAAAAATCATAGACCACTAAGTACTCTAGATATATCACTTCTTACTGGGCATGCGAACCACGTGTGGGGCGGATATTCTGCTATTTTCATTAAATGTGATTATGATTAACCTAATTAGGCACTATACTCGCCCGGCTTTAGAATTTGCCATTGAGAGAAATCGATGAAATCACTCAATATTTAACGTGGCATGCAAACGTTTTAAGCTCTTTGCTGATTATTTTACCACTACGTCCGCCGAACCGATCAACAGTGTGAATCACTGTAGTCTTAAATTGTACTAAAAGACGAGGAAACCACCTGTGCTAACTTTCAGGCGAGAATTTGTTAAAAAAAAGGTTGAAAAAAAATAAATGAAATCGTTCTAATTTTGCCTTTCACGCATATGTACCCCGAGCTGGCCTCTGTTATCGGCGTAAAAGGCATCAAGCAAAAATAAATGAAATCAACATTTAACTAGTATTTATCTCTATTCACTAGTACTAAGCTGTTTGAATCGTTCATTAAACCAAACCATCTGTGCTAACTTTCAGGCTGGAAAAGGTTTTAAAGTTTTTTTAAATTGAATTCGATCTAGCTGTGACTCTCATGACTATGTACTTCGTGATCTGGCCTCTGTTATCTGTGCCAAGAGGCATAAAGAAAAAATGTATAAAATATAAATTTGAAAAGTATTTATTTACGTTCTCCAGCATTAAGCTCTTTGACTATTTCAACAAATAGGTAATAAATATAACAGACCCAGTAAGGAACCAGAGCGTGGCAAGCCACAAGAGATGTTGAATATTCAATGGAATATTCAACAGTTAGTATGACATACGAACTTTTAGAGCTCTCCAATGACTATGTTAACTATTGCTCTGCAGATCGAGGAATCAATCTTACGAATCAGTTGTGTTAAATCGTACTACAAGACGAGTAGTGCCAATTTTCAAGCAAAAAAGGCTTTAAAATAATTTGAAGAAAAAAAAATTAAATCGTTCAAATTAATCGTTCTCTAGCATTAATTTTTTTTTTTCATGAATTTGTTTAGACGGTTGTTTTCCTTCTATTTAATCACTTCTAATTAAGTCACGAGGCGTGCACGATAGAAGCTGACGTTACTGATCGCATTAGTAACAGCATCACGTTAGGAATAACCAAATTAGGAAGTAAAAACGTATCGATTTATATTCCAGCATTGAGAAATCGATGGGTTGGCTCATTCAATAGTTCGCTCGACATACGAAGGTTTTAGCACATCCAACGATAATTTTAACCGATTCCGGAGCAGTCACGAATCAACCATGCGATTCATTGCTGATTGTGAGTTAAATAGTACTATAAAACGAGCAAAGCACCAGTGCTATCTTTCAGATGAGTAGAGGTTTGAAAGAAAAATTTAATTTTTTTTAAATGATATCCTTCTTGTTTTACCTCTCATGACTCTGCTACTACTTCCCAAGCTGGCCTCTAATGACACTCCTTCTTTCTGTTATTGGTGCCAAGGGGCATAAAGCAAAAAATTAATAAAATTCCTACGTATTTCAGATTGTATTTACTTGCGTTCTCTAGCACTAATTGTAAGTTGTTCGATTAGTCCTATAAACAGGTATTCAAACCAATAAGCCAAAGAACGTACGATAGCTTGGTCAGCTATGTACATCAGATATCAAATTCTTACTAGGCATGCGAAAAAAACACCTCCAGTAGCGCGCTTATATTCTGGTATTTCATTACAAGTGATTAATGATATAGCAAACTATTTTTTAGTAGTCATTAATTTCTTAAGCCGATTTTTGTCTTAAATTTAATTGCTTCCAATTATGACACGCCGCAAAATACGGTAGAAACCGATGGCCACTTCATAGCCAGGAAAAAGTGTCTGTTCTTTCGAATTTGGAATTGAAAAATCTATGGAATCGTTCAATATCATCACTTCTAACTATGTGGAGCACAGTAGGAGAAGACGTTGATACAACTTCATATTAGACCCAACCTAATTAGGCCATAAAAAGGTCTGGCCTTACAATTAGAATTTAACATTGAGAAATCGGTGGAATCATTCAGTATTTCGCATGCCCTGCGAAGGTGTTAAGAACATTCAACGACTATTTGAACAGCTATGAACATATGAAGGAATAAACCATGCAATTCACTTCTGAGTTAAATTGTACTATAAGATGAGCAAACCACCAGTGCAACAATCACTTGGGAATGGAGTTTAAACAATTTTTAAAATAAAATGTAAATGAAATCATTCTAGTTTTTCCATCTCATGACTCTGCTATCTGTGCTATGAGGCATAATGCGAAGACAAATAAAATTAATATTTCAACAGTATTTAAGTTCTCTAGTATTCGGCTCTTTGATTATTTCAACAAATATTTCAACAAAGGTAATAAATCCAACAAATCCGGGAATGAACCAGAGCTCTTGGCTAGCCACACCAGATATCAATTCTCACATGCGAACCGCCAGTGGCGCAGATACTGTTATTCCATTAAAAGGTATTTAACGATATAGCAAAACTTTTTTTTTTTTAAAGATTTTGCTGTATTCATCGATTTGTTAGACGGGTTTTTTCCACCATTTAATCACTTCTAATTATGTTACGAACATGGTAGAAGAAGACGTTATTTATCGCACAAGATAAACTTCGTCTTAGGCCTAACCTTATTAGGCACTAAAACCGACTCGCTTTAGAATTTAGTTTTTGGCAAATTAATTCAAGATTTAGCATGAGATACGAGCGTTTCAAGCACGTTCAATATTATTATTTGAACACAAGGCGGATATGAACACCGATCAGCAATTGAAATCACTAGTGTGTTAAATCGTGCTATAAAACGAGCAAACCACCTGTGCCAAAAATTTATGGCGAGAAAGGGTTAAAAATGTTTTGAAAATCGTTCTAGTTTTGCCCACCAACCCGCACTTCGCGAGCTGTTCTCCGTTATCGGTGCCATTAGCCATAGAGCAAAAATAAATAAAATGAATATTTCAAAATTATTTATGTATTTACGTTCTCTAGCATCTACATGCATACATACCGCGTTCCTGACAATGAGTAAATACCGGGGTCACCCACCGAAAACTCTAGGTTTTAGCAAAACTTTTACATTATTTTGCAGTATTCATCAATTTGTGTTACAATTAGAAAGCATTGAAAAAACCGTGGAATCGTTCAATATACATATCAGCATGACATACGAACAATGTAAGTATTAAGTTCCCTTTCCAGGCACTGTGGTGTTTGATTAGTTCAATAAATAGAACTCGTCACTGATGAAAAAAAAATCGTAGTTCGCTAAGCACTCTCGATATCTTACTGGCATGAGAACAAGAGATTAACGATATAGAAAAGCTTTTTGACTATTTTGAACTATTCAACGTTTTGTTCAGGCGGTTTTTTCTTCCATTTAATCACTTCTAATTGTGTCACGAGGTGAGCGCGGTTGAAGAAGATGCCACTGATCGCACTAGATACAACTTCATATTAGTATTCACCTAATTAGGCATCGAGACATGGATGGAAGCATTCACTTGAAGAATGGAAAAATCAACAGTGCATATCACACAGCACTTTGTTCCATTCAATTGTTACTAAACAAGACCCCCACCCAAGGTGCACTGTACTGATCCAAAATGATCAGTTGGACTAGTGCTAATCAAAAAAGGAATTCTATGAATGAAGCACTTTCGTTATTAGGAGTTGGAAGCAGCCTATCTCGGACGACTTTTCGCAAGTATGGTACTAGTTCATTTTGAAACGGGTACCTTATCCCTCTCCTCCCATCTCACTGCTTGAGCCCTTCGTACTCTCTCTCCATAGAAAAGGCCGGCTAATGTCGGTTGTGAGCGTCGATATGCCGCACCAACGCACGAATCTGTTGGCCCCGGTGGCCACAGTGTTGTTCCATTAAATTTTTTTGAAAATTGCGGGAAGTTTAAATAATATTCTTGGTAGCAATTTGGAGCGATGTTTGAAAATTTTTCCCATACTAAGCAAAAGTGAATGGAGTTCTACTATTTCAATGTGCTGTGTATCACTGGAGTGGGAAGTAGTGTTATAAGACGAGCAAACCACCTGTGTTAACTTTCAGGCTAAATGAGGTTAAAAAAATTTAATTAAATGAAATCGTTCTAGTTTCGCCCTTCTTGACTACGTACATACTTTCCGAGCTGGGAAAAATAAAATTTTAATATATATATATAAGTATTTATTTACGTTCACAAGCATTAAGCTGTTTGATTAGTTCGATAAATAGAATCCATTAAACCTAACAGAAGAAGGCACCAGAGATTGGCTAGCCGCTCCAGATATCAAATTCTTACTAAGCCTCAAAATTTCTGCTATTTCATTAAAAGTGATTGAGGATGTAGCAAAATTTGTTAACCTAGTTTACAGTATTCATCGATTTGTTTCGACGGTTTTCTTCCATTTAATCACTTTTAATTATGTCACGAAGCGAGCACGGCAGAGGACGACAATTCTGATTACCCTAGATGCAACTTCGTATTAGGTCTAACCTAATTAGGCGCTAAAACCGTCTAGCTTTATAATTTAGCATTGAGAAATCGATGGAATCATTCAACATTTAGTATTGCATACGAGCATTTAGAGCCCTTCAATTACTATTTTAACTAGTGCTGCAGATCGCGGAATCAAACCTCCGAATCACAGTTGTGTTAAATCCTACGGGAAGACGAGCAAACCACAAGTCCTTATTTTCAAGCAAAAAACCGCTTTTAAAAAATTGAAAAAATACATGAAATCGTTCAATTTATGCTGATGTAAGTCATTCATGACGATATACTTTCTGACAATTAGCCGGCCTCTGTTATCGGCGCCATAAGGCGTAACGCAAAAATAAATTAAATCAAAATTTAATTAGTATTTAATTCGTTCTCTAGCATTTATTGTAAGCTGTTTGATTAGTTCTATAAATATACCACTGCAACGCGTAAACAGAATCAGAAACAGCTGACCACTTCAGTTATATTACTTCTTACTAAGCATGCGAACCGCCTGCAGCGTACATATTCTGCTTTTTCATTATTCTTTACAGGAAGAGGTGGAACAGACCAGGGGCGGCCCGGCCCGACACCAAATGAGAAATTTCTATGGCCATCTAGGGCCGGGCCGCGCCGGGAACGGTAAATTCAACTTAAAAAAAATTTTATCATAGAAAGACGAATTAGAAGAAGGAATCTGACATGTTTGAAAAAACATCGGGCCCAATCGGGCCGGCCCGGGCCCGCCGGGCCCAAAATTCAAGAGCCCGAAATATGCGGGCCGGGACGGGCCGAGATTTTGGGCCCGAAGTTTTTAGTATTTTGCAGTGTTCATCAACTTGTTAAGGTGGTTCTTTCCCTTCCATAGTCCATTCCTTTATCAACCATGCAATTCACTGCTGAGTTAAACAGTACTATAAGAAGAGCAAACCACCAGTGCTAACCTTCATATCAGAAAAGGTTTGATAAAAAAATTTAAAGAAAAAGAAAACAAATTGTATATTGAAATCGTACTTGTTTTGCCCCTCACATGGCAATGTACATTCGAGCTGGCCTCTGTAATCGGTGCTACAAGGCATAATGCAAAAAATAAATTAAACCATATTTCGTTAGTATTTGTACCTGTTCTCTAGCATTGAGCTTTTTTATTCGTTCAATAAATATGCCACATTTCATGCAACCATAAGAGAACAAGGAGTGCTAACCACACATTAGATATATGTATGTACATATATACAATTTCATATTAGGCCCTAAAATAGTCTGGCTTTATAATTTAGCATTGAGCTAATCATTCAATATTTAGCATGAAAAACCAACGTTTTAACTCACCAATTATTATTTCAACTCTGGATACAAGATCGCAACCACGCCGATCACTGTTGCTCTAAATAGCTACTATAAGACTAAAAAACCACCTGTGACTGCTTAGGAAGGTGGAAAAAAATGAAAACAGAAATCTAGTTTTGCTTTCATGACTATGTGAGTTGGTCTTTGTTGTCGGCGCCATGAGGCATAAAGCAAAAAATTAAATTAAAATAAATAAAGTTAACATCTATAAGGACTTATTTTCTGTTCTCTAGCATTAAGGTGTTTGACTAGTTTAATAAATAGAAAATAAATCAAAAAAAAAGCCCAAGTACATAATAGAGCTTGGCTGGCCACTCTAGATAACGAATTCTTACTAGACATGCGTACAGTGTGAGGCTCATATATTCTGTTATTTCGATTAAGGATATAGCTAATCTTTTTGACTATTTGCAGTAATCATCCATTTCTTAAAGCGGTTTTTTTTTCTTAAATTGAATCACATCTAATTATGAAACGCCTCAATCTGTCGTTACTGATCGCGCAAGATACAACATCGTAGCAGACAACATATATACCTGGCAATGAATTTAGCATTGAGAAATAGATGGAATCATTCGATATTTATTATGACATACAAGCGTTTTAACCCCTTCAATGATTGTATTAAACCTCGGGCATGCACCGTATCAAACATTGGCGGTCACTGAAGTATATAAATGCTACTAGAAGACAAACCACCTGTGCTTAACTTTCGGACGGGTAAAAGATTTGAAAACATAAATTTCAATATTCTTGCTTTTACCCGTCATGGCTATGTACTACTTTCAGAGCTGGCCTCCCTTATCGGTGCCATGACGGATGAAGCAAAAATAAATAAAAAAATTAAATTTGAAAGTTTTTATTTACGATCTCTAGTAATAAGCTCTTTGATTATTTAAACAAATAGGTAATAAATCCAACAAACCAAAGAAGAAAGTAGAGCTTGACTAGCCGCATTACACATCAATTCTTAATTGATAGACATGCCAACCACGTGTGGCACACGGATGCTGTTATTTCATTAAATATTAACGATAAAGCAAATCAATTTGCTTCGATGGTTTTTTCTTCCATTTAATCACTTATATTATGTCATGAAGCGCGCATGGCAGGCAGAGGAAAAGTTGCTGATCGCACTGGATATTAGGCCTAAGGTAATTAGATACTAGAACCGTCTGGGTTTGGAATTTAACATTGAGAAATCCATGAGAAATCCGTTCAATATTTTTAAGGAAGTTTTTTCGTACATTTGATCACTTCTAATTATGTCAATAACGATAGAAGCAATCGTTGCTGCTTTAATATTGGCTATAAAACCGTCTGGCTTTAGAATTTAGCATTGAGAGATCTATCAAAATATTTAGCATGACATACGAACGTTTTTTTAAAGCTTTTAAATGATTATTTTAATCCAACGCTGCTTTAATCCATCAACCTCGCGAATCACTATAGCGTTAAATCAGAATATTGGACATGCAAACCACCTGAAGTTTCAGGCGATAAATGGCAAAAAAATTTTTATTTAACATTTAAATAAAATCGTTCTAGTTGTGGTTATCATAAGTCATCACTATGCACTTTTTTCGTATGCCATGAGGCATACTATAAAAAAAATTCAACATTTCATCAGTGTTTATGTGCGCGTTCTCTCTCGGTCGTTGTTTAGCTGTTTGTTAAGTTCTATAAAGAGAGCAAGCGTGTCACATATCAGGAATCACGAAATGACTCTAAATATATCTATTCTTATTAGACGGGTGGCGGTATTACGTGCAATCCACGGGTGGCGGTATTACGTGCAAAAATTGATTGACGATGCAGCAAAAAAGCTTTGATCTGTGTATCGTGGCACCAAAAACATTCTCTCTCTTTTTTTTAAAGCAAGTGCATTCTTTATGGATTTTGTGCTAGTTTTATATATCATAATTAAAAAACTTTAAAAAGAAATATATAAATAAATAATTCATCAATAAATAAGTTAATTAAGTGTATGCCGTCGTAATTTATATTTAAATAAAAAGTTGATTAATTAACTAATTAACTGATTAATTAGGACTACTTCCCGTCGTGGCCCGCGTGCCCTCCCTCGCATCGCTACCATCCATGGGACATGGGCGACGAATGCGCGGATGTTGACTGCTCGCTCGGCGACAACTTCTGCTCCGACTGCTGCGACGGCAGTCATGCCAAGGACACGGTCTATCTCCCGCCCGGCATCGTGCCGCTGCGATGTCTGCCGGGTATAGTAATATATATTTTTGAATTGTATATTTTAAAAATTATAAAATAAAATTTATATATATATATCTATAATTTAAAATATAAAAATGAAAAAGAATAATTTTTTTGAATGCAAACATGAATGCCGAAGAAGCCTTTTCAGCATAATAATTAAACGATTATTCAATAAAAAGCCTTAACGTAAAATAGTTGACCAAAATTCAATTTTTCGGGAATTTCAAACTTGAATTACTCGTCCATCCTCAGGCCAGAACAAGCTGCTTCCGTTCGCGGGTTTCCTCTCGGCGCCGCATCTCGCGCTCTCGCCTCAGCTGGCCACCGACACCATCGTCGGCCTGAATCCCGACTCGGACAAGTATGCCACCGGATGGTGGTACGTCAATCCGGTCAGCTTATTTTTGTATATTTCTCTCTCTCCCTAACTCTCTCTCTCTCTCTCGCTTTCACGACATCTCTCTTTCTCTCTAGGCATTGCTCTCTCTCTCTCTCTCTTTCTCCCTTTCTAAATAAATGTATGGGAGAAAACTAAATATATTTATATAAATAATAATAATTATTATTATTCTCATTGTCAGACAACCGGCTCCACCGTCAAAGCCATCTTCCAGACGCAGCTCGTCGTGCCGATCTACAATACGGACAAGTTCACGTGAGTTATTTTATTTTTTTTTTATTATTATTTTTTTATTATTTCCTATTTATTTATTTATTTATTTATTTACCTGTTTATTTACTTCTTTGTGTTTGCTCATTTATTTATTTCCTTATTTCTTAATTGTAATAATAATTTCATTATATAGGGCGCACAAGCTTGTTATCGAATGTCTGTCATCATCCTATCATATTTAGCAAGTAAGCTTTGTAAAACCACCTCGTGTTTTTGGAACGGCCCGAAATTACACGCCGGAAAGTGTACGGTCTATTTCTGTCCTTCCGCGATTTGCGCAGATGAAAAAGAAAGCTGGTGAGAGCGAGCGAGTTCAAGCATGAGAGAGAGGGCAAGAGAGAGAGAGAGAGAGAGAGAGAGAGAGAGAGAAAGAGAGAGAGAGAAGATAGAGCGAAGATGGGGAGAGCTAGAGAGAGAGGGGAGAGAGAGAAAGAGAGGGAGAAACTGGGAGACAGAGGGCGAGCTCGTTGTGAGAGAGAAGGAGAGAGATGGGGAGATGGAGTGAGAAAGAGAGAGAGAGAGAGAGAGAGATAGAGGAGTGAAGAGAGAGGGGGAGATACAGAGAAAGAAAGAAAGAACCAGTGAGAGAGATTGCCAGATGGTGAGGCAAGTGTTCGAGAATGAGCAGACTTGCCCAAGGGGATAGAGTAGCATTGCGCAGCTCACTGGATCCTCTTGAACACATGGGCACACGCGAGAGCAACTATCGCTGCTTTCTCTCTCTCTCTCTCTCTCTCTCTCTCTCTCTCTCTTTCCCTCCCTCTCTCTCTCACTCTCTCTTTCTCTTTGTCTTACTATTTCGTTCTCTCTCTCTTTCTCTCTTTCTCTCTTTCATATTTGTCTCTCTCCATCTCTCGGCCTCTATTCCAGTTCTTGCAATGTTTTTAAAGTTTCTCTTTGCTTTTCATTCAGATGCTTCTTTCTCGCTAGCTTCCTCGCTTAGCGCTTCTTTTGAAAGTTTGTTTCTTCTCTCTACGCTCTCTCTCTCTCTACTGAGCTATTCTTCGCAATAAGGCAGATTTAGCAGCTTCCGCCGCACGCGGCGGCTCGTCCATTCCTCAATTATCTTCTTACTTTTTCTGTCTGACTGGCTTCCTCTCTCTCTCTCTTTTTCTCATTCCCTCTCCCCTTCCCTGTCTCTCTCTCAATCTCATTCGTCTCTCTCTCCCACTTTCTCTCTCTATCTCTCACGTTCTCTCTCGTTCTATTCTCTCTCTCTCGCTCTCTCTCTCTTCCTTCCTCCCATTCTCTTCTCGGGAGGTAAACACTCTGCGAAGAAGGCGGAGATGCCTCTAATCATGCTCTGCGCTTCCGGCCGATTATCTTTCTTTCTTTGACCAGTTCTCTCTTTCTCTCGGACCCTCTCATCTTTATCTCTTTCACTCTTCTCTCTCTCTCTCTCTCTCTCTCTTTGTCTCTCCCTCACTCTCTACCTCTTCTCTCTCTCACTTCTCTCTCTCTCACTCTCTCTCCCTCTCTCTCTCTGTCTCACTTCTCTCTCCCTCTCTCTCTTTCTCTCTCTCTCGCTCTCTCTGTCTCTTCCCCATCTCCTCGTGCCGCGTCTGAAATCACTTTCATCGCCATGCACTGTCTATAGAGTGTTCAGCTGATGCTCTTTCCCATGACAGTTCCACCCAGTCTGGACCGTGATCATCTTCAGACATCCCCCATTCCTCATTTCCACTAGAGAGTCCAGTGGTCACAAAGCCATGTACCTCTTCCCCAGGCCTCCCCCCTAGGTCCTTTCTGCATTATCTTTTACTGTTTTGAAATGTTATGCTTGGAAAAACATTAGTATCTAATTCATGTATGTATTTAACATTAAAAAAGAAATTATTTGACCGTGATTACACTAGAGTGTTTTTGATGGCAAATAATTCATTTGATACTACACTCCGTTTCCTGCTTATCAATCTCACATCAGAGCGTCCTTATATCAGTCAATATAATCATCTATGTATGTACATATGTATGTAAATACGTACATCTGTATTTATTTGAGTGCACCTGATAACACGCGATTTCTGACTTTCCCGTGTCTACTCTCGTTCTTTTACCTTCTTAAAGTTCATTCTACTTTATCTCTTGTACTCTCTCCCAGTTTAATCTCTCTCTCTCTCTCTCTCTCTCTCTCTCTCTCTGACACGCTCTCTCTCTCTCTCTCCTCTTCCAGTGACCTCAACAGCTTGCGCAACTCGTTCCTGCCGGCCGTGTGGTTCCGCATCGACGGCGGCATGAAGGACTACGCGCACGACTTTGTTGAGGTCAACTTTAAGCTCCGCCCACTTTATTTGGGTCAGCCTTAAGCTCCGCCCACCTGTCCACTTTCATTTCAAACCCTCCCTTTAAATTCTCTAAAACAGAGAAAAAGTCTAGTAAATAATTTCTTGTGAGTTAATAAAAATGTTTGCAAATTAATATGTATATAATTTTTTTAATATTTAAAAATCTCACAATCGGCCTGATACAACGATAAATTGTTAAATTGATAAAAATAGAGTTACGACACATTTTGCATGCGCTCGACTTCTGACTGACTTAAAAAGACTTTGAGAGATTTGTCCTTCCAGAGATTTATGAAAAACTGCGAATATGGTGTCAAGCTCAAATAGGAGTCTTTTAGTTGTGCGTAATGTTAGAAGCCCTAGCGCTGCATACGATTACGCTTATTGCCATCATTGAGCGTGTTCCTTGCATTATCGAGCCCTCTCTTCTTCTGGTTCCTCTCTCTCTGTCTCTCTCTTCGTCTCTCTCTCTCGCTCTCTCTCTCTCTCTATCACTCTCTCTCTCTTTCTCTCTCTCATACTCTTTCCCTCCATCCCTCCTTCTCTCTTTCTCTACTCTCTCCTCAACCCTCTGTCTGTCTAGTTTCCCATGATAGTTCACAGAAGACTCACAAGACAGACACAGCTTACTACCACTTCCTTTTTCTATTTCTATTCCTGATCCCTGCCGACCTAGACATTGAAATCCACAAGAATACACACACAAACACACACAAACACACGCATCCTGCTTTATACATAAATATATATACTATGCGGGACTTCTCTCCTTCTCTCTCTTCCTCTCTCTCTCTGTCTCTCTCTCTATTTCTCTCTCTCTCTCTCTCTCTCTCTCTCTCTCTCTCTCTTGATTCGCTTGATCCTCTTATGGTGACCACCTTCGACCCCAGCATTTTCATCTCTCCTCCCTCCCTCTCTTTTCTCTCTCCCTACCCCTCTCTCTCTCTCTCTCACCTCTCTCGTCACCCTCTCTCTCCTTTCTCTCTCTCTCTCTTTTTCTCTCTCCATCTTTCTCTCTCTCCTCCCAGTCTCTCACTCACACAGGGTCCCCTTTTATTGGCCTCAATCGAGAAAGATTAATGGGATGTTTGCAAAATCCGACAATTCACAATCTGAAAGCCTGCCCTATAATTTTCACATCGTTTGAGCTGAACACCCCGGCCTTCCTCCTCCATTATTTCCCTGACTCCTACTGTATCTACATACCTTGTCTAACAAAATAAATGCATATGTATGGAAGATGTTAAATATTTACCATTTGTTATTTTTAAGTTAAGCATTCTTTGGTGAAAATCGGTGTAGAAACTAGGTGGGAAAAATGTAATTTTCGAAATTTTACTTATCTGATGTCACTGTTTAATAGTTCTCGTTGACCATGAGCAGTACTTCGTGATCTCTTCTCTCTCTTCCTCTCTTCTCTCTCTCTCTTCTCTCTCTCTTCTTCTCTCTTCTCTCTCTTTCTCTCTCTCTCTCTCTCGTCTCTCTCTCTCTCTTCCCTGTCTTCTCTTTCTCTCTCTTCTCTCTCTCTCTTCTGTCTCTCTCTTTCTCTTCCCCTCACATATTCATTCCCGCACCCTTACTCTCCCATATTGCTCCCCCTTCCCCTTTCAAGAGACTTGTGCTCGTTCCTCATTATGACTGCATCTCTGCATGTGGCTGGTCCCACATTTGATCCGCTTATCCCTCACACCCATCGATACTTCTGTCTGGTTCCCTCTCTCTAATCTCCCTCTCCTCTTTCTTTCTCTCTCTCTCTCTCTCTCCCTCTCTCTCTCTCCCACTTCCTTTTCTGACACAATGCGCGTACAAAACAGTTGAAATGGCTGTGCCGCTTGCGCGCCTTTGATCTTTCTTGTTGTTGTTACCAGCGACATGGCGATGGCTATTGCGCTTGCCTTCTCTCTCTCTCTCACACTCTTCTCTCTCTCTCGCTCGCTGTCACTCAGTCGCTCTTACTATCTTCTTTATTTCTCTCGCTTTCTCTGACTCTTTCGCCTTCAACCACCCCCACCCACTCTTTTAAATCGTTTCCACTCTCTCTCTCCCGATGACCAGTTTTGTTGAACTGCCCAAATAGATCTCTCTCACAATCTAGTGCTCGCTCCCCTCAACCACTTTCACTCTGACTGCCCGTTCACAGAGAAACGCATCTAATGTTCCTTTCCATTATTGGCCATTTTCCATTTTTTTTCGAAAAGAAAGTTAGTTCCGGTGGTTCTGCGTCGCAACTGCTGCCTAAATACTGAGTTTTGACTTTGTTCTCTTGTTAGCATTGCGTCCGCTGTCTTCATTGTAAAAAAAAATTAAATTTACAAATGAAGTAGAATTTATACACTAAATGCCTCAATTTTTAGAAGTTTGTTAGAAATTGGCGGGAAGAAGAAAAATTTAAATTTTTTCCGAATCTCAGCTGACCTCCAAGACGATTCCGTCGATTGCACTCGGCGTCGGCATCGGCCTCGTGGTGCTCGCGGTGCTCCTCGCCGGCTTAGCTTACTACTGCATCCGGAGACGAGCGGCCAACAGTAATAAGGTTTGTTTTATCTTCAATTAATTAATTAATCTATTCGTTAATTTTTTTAAATAAAAAAATTAATACGTTTATTTTAATTATCAAAATATGTTTTTTTAAATCTTGCTGAAAACAAGCTGTAAGCATATTACTGTGCTTATGTTTACCAGAGTTTATTGCTAGTATGCATTACGCACTTTAGCTTTGGCCGGGCGTATCTGTATTAGAGGTTATAGATGCGCTCGTATACAAAGTATGTTCATCATAAATAAGCATGTTTCTCTCGTTCCATTTCTTTTCTTCTTCGCCATATGTCTAGCTTCTTTCTCGCTGAGTCTTCAGCCTGACCATGTCCTTATTGCCCTACGCATTGACATCTTTTGAAGTAGTCTATTGGTACCTGCGATGAGAAGAGATGAGAATGTAATGCAGTACATACATACATATGTACATACATATGTATATGAATTGGATTGGAAGAATTTATGAAGAAAAAAATCTCTTTTTTTATAGTATGAACAGCAGTTATATCTCATTTTAAATAAACTTTTTTTTCCTAGGTCGCCGACTACCTCCCGAGTAGCAGCAGCGGAGGCCTCTCGGGCGACTCGCCCGTCGTCAGCGATTCGCAGCACAGCCCCGCTGTCCTCAAGGCACACTCGCCGATCGTCGAGCGTGGCGCCGCCCTTCACACGCCCGTACAACCCGCAGAGTCTAGGGTGCGCATAATGTTTTTGAAGCCAACGAGTCTAGGGTGCGCTATAGATTTTGCACTCTTGCGGTACGATTACAAAGGTGAGGAAAATCTAAAACAAAAAAACTTAATTACGCATGAGCTTCGTGTTGCCTTTGCAGGAGAACCTGCACTGGCAGAGCGACACGCTGCGCGCCGAGACGCGACATAACCGGCCGCCGGCGTCGTCTGGCCGATCGACGCCAGCTTCGGCGCCGGCGCCAAATCTGGCATCGCCCGCGCCCAAGCCAGCGCCTCCCGAGGACGACAACACGTGGACATAAGAGGAGGGCCTCGTAGTAGCCACGCCACTTACTCTTTTTTTTTGCAGAGAGCAGCGCAGAACACACACGGGTCTATAGAGGAGGAATTTTTTTGATCAATGTTTTCGAAACTTAAAAAAAAATTTTCAAGCCTATATATCTATGTATTTAGAGGATTTTTTAGGGATACTTATTATTTGGCGCTAAATCTTCTCAAGTATATCTTGGACTATGCTCTGTTAATCATATCCACCGGTTTCCTTTTTCAATATTTTGCTTGGATTGGGCTGATTTAAAAAATTAAGGAAAAATTTTATTATGCTTGTGTGTTATGGCAATGGTTCTGTATTGAAAAAATATTTCTCTCTCTCGTACTTCCTTTCTCTCCGTCTCTTCAGCAATCCCTTATTGTCAGCCATTTTTCTTTATCGTTGTTTGTTGATGAGTACGTCTTTAAAAAAATCTTTGGCTTATAGTGACGTGACCTAAGTCGATTATTCAGCCCTATTCGCTGACAATTAATTGGTTATAATTTACTTAAATCTGCACACAGCGCAGATAGCTCAGAAATATTGGCACGCTAAGAATAGTTCAGTTTGATAGTTCGCCCTCGCCGTACTATCATGCCAGCCGACTGTGAACTATCAGGGCTAAAGTGAACTATCGTTTACTCGCTCCTTCCTCTCGCCCTGACCTGCTCGCAGTCCAATATAAATGTGCAGTCGAAAAAGGCCGGCTGATGTCGGTTGCGCTATGTTCTTTGGGTAACTTGCATCTTCAGTAACTTAGTGACGTTGTCGGCTCAATACTGGGTGGCCGACGCCTCTGCGGCTGCCTGAACAGCTTCAGCTACTGAAGCTGGCAGAAGAAGTAAAGACTATTTCGGCGGGCAGCTGTCTGTGGGTATTTTTTTTGTGGAGTACGATCGTGAGTATTATGGCGAAGATGGGATTTTTGGAAGAATCAGTGAGCGAATGAGGAGGCGAAATCAAGCAGATGGTATGGGGGCAATGCCCAGTGGGTTGCGCGCAATAGTTCGGTCTCGCTGAACTATCATGTCATACTATATAGCTCTCTTTAACAGAACTATCGATAGTAGCGTCAGGGTTACCTATTTAGTTCTGGTGGAAATTGGTAACTAAATAGTTCTGCCTGATAGTTCGGCTTTGCAATACTATCTGCGCTGTGTGTGTTAGTATGCTCCCTCTTACCCACCTTGTCTCTCATTACATACCTTACCTTTATTTATCATTTATAGAATGTTTTATTTAGGAGTTTTTGTTCACTTTGACTATCGTTATTTTCTTTTGTAATAAAACTAGTAAAAGAAAACTGTTCCACAGCCCACCAATTCGTTCTTATTCAATGTTTTCCAATGTTTGACCAGTTTTCGTCCATTTAAAAATTTGACATAAATAATTTGATCGTTATAATATTACCTTTTTCTTCTTTATTTCTTCGCTTTTGGTAATGAAATGTTAGCAAACTTCTACTTCTTGCAATCAAAAAATAAAATTCTAAACCAATACAATCGTCATTATGTCAGTACTCAAAGAAATTATAAATATTATTTCTAATTCAAAATTGTTTGAAATCGTTTCGCAACACGGCGGTTTAAAGAGCAGTCTGCTCATTATCTTGTTTATCACATTCACACGGTTGATACGTTGTCACTGCGCCGTGGTTCTTATTGTCAGAAACTTAAAGTTTTTTTTATCTCATACACACGCATTGTTTGGAGGGACTAAACTTGTAACTCTCCCTTTGCAGTAGAGCATTGTCACAATGACAATGACAATGATGACAATCCCTGTCACAATAACACTTTGGCTATAAAAGTAGGGTGATCATTGAAATATTTATGTGAGTTTTCAAATTGCCCTTCGCACGCTCATGCTGAGCATAACGTCTTCAAAGTGAGGCTTTGTGAAAAAAAATTATCTCTATATCGGAAGATAACACGTGCTTAATCCAAGAGGAGACGGAATCGTCCAAGACATTCGAATTTGCAAATCACATGCTTTCAGATGTTTAAATTCGAATTCTTATATATTTTTGGAGAAGAGTCCCTTCGACGGTTTTAGCTATACGTACTATTATATCATCCTGCCGATGTAGATGATAATCTCGATTTACAACTGTTCACAGTGAAATTCTCTCACAAGATTTTTTTTTCTCATGCTTTCGCGGTTTTTTATAACACGTGTGGTCACATCACATATTTAATTGTGTAATAAATTATTATTAGAAGTTAAGTCTACGCAAGCTGACAATGAGCTGTTTTTTTCTTTATCCGTATTCCTCAATTTTACTGTGCTTTCTCATATGATTTTTTTTTAACAAACCGGTGTTCTTCGAAAAAAAAAACCCAGTAATGTTAATCCGATGAAGGGTTTCATATTTTCCTACATAGCTGGCAGATTATCCTCTTTTTTTGTTTAAACTAAAGCATTCATATTACGTTACTTTAGCAAGTGTTCACCTTTTAAAGTTCTTTTAATTCATTATATTATTGAAACATGCAGTATTTCTTTATTATAGTTAATGCGAAAAAGTTTTGTAGAATTGCATAATCGCAATTCTACAATCTTATAATCAAGAAATACATACATTCATCGTAATTCCGTGTGCACGGTACAGTAAGGTAAAATCGTGACCCTAGTTATTGTGCACTATTATATAGGAGTTTGAATTTAGGAGGAAATTAGGAGCAATTCCTCCAGCACGGAAGAGGAGAGAGAAAAAATCGTCTTTCTATGATAATCACACTACAAGTAGTGGGTGAAATAACAGGAGTCATTCATTTTATTCATCAGTAAAATAAAAAGGATAATTCAACAACAACAATTAATGTCTTTGGTATTATCAATTTGTTGTTGTTGACCTGTCGTTTTTCCCTATTTCTCTAACCATTCTCTCACCCTCTCCTCCTCCCTGCACTTTTCATGTAATAGTTTATTTTATCATGCATATTTTTTCTTGAATGCTATCATCTTGCTAAAGATAACCGTTCAGTTCCACACTTATTGTTTTCTTCCCGCTGTTCCAGTGTTTGGTGACTGCTTACTGTCTGGTTTCCTTCATAAATTTGTTTATGTTTTTAATTTTTTTTACGTTTATTAAGGTTTCGTACTTAATTCTTGGTTTTTTTTCCATAACAGTACTTTAAAATGTTTTTAAATGTACTACCTTATTCAGAAGGAACTTAAATAAGACGAAAACAGGACATTTCGAAGCAACATAAATGTTATTAATGTTGAAGGATGTTTGAAAAAGAAAAAAAAGAAATCTTATTTTTGTTTTACTCTTAGGACATGTCGTCTCCGCTGAGTTATCATCACCATCGCTACGGGACCACGTACCAGAGTTCAAATCTTCGTCACCAGAAGATCTATCTGGCGGCGGCTGGCGTCCTGCTGTTCGCGTCGCTTCTCTGCCTCATCAATCGACTCGTGCTCGCCATCATTCGATCGCAACTTCCGCTTCGGTTCGTACTTGAAATATAAGCCTAAAAATTATAAAATAATAAAATTTATAAGCAAAACTGATGGCTTCTTATCCAATGAATAGAAATTATCGACTTTTTTCAACAGTCCCATTCGCTCCCTATACGCAGAATAATGTATCATTAAAAAAATGTATTAGTTGGTTGATGGTCATATTGGCGAATATTGCATTTGGAATCCTCTGATTGTGAGTCGCTCGCCAAACCTCCTCGGTAGCAAGATATCATCGTATCCCTTTGATCGATTCGATTTATTTGATTAGCGTTGTGCCCGCTTGAATTTCGACATTGTAATTATTATTACAATTGTATCTTTCGTTCTTTTTTTCCACAAGGAAAATTCATGAAAAAATGCTACAAAATAAAAAAAATAAATAAATAAAAATAAAAATATACAAAGATAAACCATTAGGCGTTAAGCGGATGGCTCGCTCACCGAGATGACTGCATTTTGGGTGCGTCCGCCGGCCGACGAATCCTACCACTTCTACTTCTTCAACATCACGAATGTCGACGAGGTACTCTACGAAGGCGCGCCACCACGCTTCGTGGAAGTAGGACCATATTTTTACAGGTAATCTCACTCTCACTCTGAGTCTCTCTCTCTCTGTCTCTCTCTCCTTATATTTCTTTCTCTCCTTCCTCTTTCTCTCTCTTCCTATCTCTCTTTATCTATCTCTATGTCTTTCTCTATCGCTTCCTCTCTCTCTCTCTCGCTCTCTCTCTTTCTCTCTCTTGCTCTTGCCGTAAATTTTCAACTCTCTCCTTTTCAATCAACGCTCTCTTTGCTCTCCGCTGCTTTTACGCCCTCCATTTTTATCTCTTGTCAATATTATAAACTACTATGTATCAATGCATTAATATTTATAGCTACTGTAGTTCTCACAATATTTTAGGGCCGAACAAGTGAAGGAGCACCTCGAATGGCTGGACGGCGACACGAAGATTGCCTACCGTAACCGGCGTCGTTGGTGGTTCGACGGAGCGCGTTCATGCTCGACTTGTGATGCGCGAGACGTGGTGATGCTGCCGAATATGGCATATGCTGTCAGTGGAAGATCCAATCGATTATTCCGTAAATTTTTCGCTGGGCCGTAAAGTCTAATTTCATGATAACATACTTTACGGCCCAGCGAAAAATTTACTGTACCATTCATTGATTCTTATTTTACCTTTATTATTCACACTTATTGTTAGACTTATTGATCTACTTTAAAGGAGCCAAAACTCAAGCACATGAATTCGCACCCCTTTATGCCTGACCATGAGCAAACGGCGAGAGAGAGAGATAGAGAGAGACGCGATGAGAAAGTTCGCGAAAAATTCAAATAGATTACGGTTGATTTTGGCGCGTGCTATTTTAAAGGCCATGATCTACATTCGCTACCACCAAAAGGTGACGGCGTACGTCGTGGCAATGCTGGACGGCCTGCTGCTGCTCACTGGCTCGGCGCCATTTCGGTTTTAAAAATTTGATCATTAAATTAATATTATTTACAAGAAGTACACACAGTATATATACATAAAAAATTTTTACTCCAACTAACATACAATTATTTATGCAAGGCAATATTTGCCGACTTTTTTTACACTACAGAAGGAGTCTAATGAGATGTGTCGTCAAAAATTCTGTCACAGGTAGTTTTGTGGTGCAAGCTGGAAATGATAGGTAAGGAGAAATAATACTAGTTGCTTTGCTCAACTTTGGCCATTTACTATGCTCTGGAAAGGAAACATGGACCGTACATGCATACATAGAGTTATTCAAATAAGATAAGATGATTGAATCCTTTAAAAAAATTAAATCTTTGCACGTTGCCAGATTTAATCTTGGCACTTTGCCAGATTTAATCTAGTGACGTTGCTAGATTTAATCTTGGCTCGTTGCCAGCTTGGTGCGCGTCGGCGACGTCCTCTTTGACGGCACGCCCGATCCGCTGGTGGCGCTGCAGTCGAGCCAGCTGACGGCGGAGGTGCTGCGGCGGTTCGGCAGCGTCAAGGAGAGCCGGCTGTTTGGCGTGCGACTCGCGCTCGACTTTGACCGCGCAGCCTACTTTCCGGGCGTTAGACTTGAATATTGACTTTTTTTATTGGTTTATTAAAAAAAAATGCTGATTTATTAATAAAAATTTTGATGTATTCATTTCAATCGAGTAATTAACTCACAATCAGTCACTTTTTACACATTAATGATTTATTTATTGATTTGGAAAAATAAATTATGTCTGTCAAACCTTACATTTATTACACATTAATTATTGATTTATTGATTTCAAAAACCTATTAAATCTGTCAATTCATTCATTTATTAAGCGCTCTATTTTAACATGTCAATTAGAAAAGAAAGATGAATCAGGCAAAAACCCTTGAGCGAGCCGATTTAATGCACTACTTCAGGTCAATTTGACTTCTTAATACCGGCTAAGGAAAAAATGATAAGTTCCTTTTCCGAAATAATGTTAAGAATTAAATAGTTATCGGGTTCGTGGTTGAATGTATACAATTCCCGCTTTGCCGTAATTTTTTTAAAGCAATCTATGAACTTTCCATTTGTAAAGAAACAAAATTACCGAGTGGCTCCCTGACGGTGGTTTTCATGTCGTCATTACGGATATAAGTTCTCGATTCACTGCCGGCATGAATTCGTATCATTTACTGCGCCTATTGCGTTAAAGTTATCTATGAATAAGGTTCAAAGAAGGATAGAATTATCGACGATAGTACATGTGTTATAATGTTACCTATAGTGATACTTTATAATGTTATTTGTAAAGATACTTTATAATGTTACATGTGTTGATACTTTTTAAATACACACAAGTTCCCTTTAATCTTCAGTACAACGGCACGCACGATGAGATCGCTGTGGCGTTCACTGGCCAGGATGACGTCACGAGGGCGATGCATGCTTATTCATATGCTGGCCATCGCAAGATGCCGTGGATCGACGGCGACGCTGGCCAAGTCGAGGGCATCAGTGGTGAGAAAGGAGGTGGAAGGGAGAAGGAGGTAGGGGAGAGAGAGAAAATGAAAGTGTGAGAAAGAGTGCGAGAGAGAGCGAGAGAGGGAGAGAGTCATAGAGAGAGGGAGTGAAGGAGAAAAAGAGAGGAAGAGAGAGGGAGAGAGTGGGAGAGAGAGGGAGAGAGTAGGGAGAGAGATAGAAAGAAAGAACAGGGTAGTTGAGTGAGAGAAAGTTATTCATTTATGTATTTATGTAGGCGGAAAGGTCGCGTAAATCAGAGGAAACGTTCATACCATACAAACATATGTGTCTAAAATCATATGATTCATTTAATAACAGTGAAAACTAAAAAAAAAACAAAATAGGACTCATGAGGAAATGAGAAAATGAAGGTGATTGATTGTGAAAAGGGATTGAATTCAATGTTAGCGATAATCAAGAGCCAAGGAGAGAATTAAACAGAAAATATGAGTTCAAATTTATAATATTGTATTGCATGCCTTTATAACCACCGGGGCATTAAATCCCTCCTTTCACAATTGAAGAGAAGTGTGTAATATCTAATGTTCTAACAAGTACGATATTGAATTCAATAAAAGGTGAGTAAAAGATATAAATTTTATTTTATTTATTTTTACACTTTCAGATGGATCCTTCGTTGGGCTCGGCCTCACGACTGCTGACAATTTTCGCGTCTTTCAGCTCACCTACCTTGGCAGGTGAGCGAATTGAGAATTTTGGCGGCTATTTTAATGCCCTTTATTTGTTTATGAATTCAATGAATTAGTTTTTTTTATGCTTGTAAACAACAATAGAAAACTGTTGTTTTTAAATATTATCTTATGGATTTATTAATTACTTTTTTTCTCTCAAATACTTCGTGGCAAAGCAATTCTCAAAACTGCTTTGCGGTGAAAAGCGCTGACGGGTGAAAACAGTGGAAAAGCGCCATGCTTGCGAGGAAAGATCGAGAACATATTGAGAGAATATAACTGGAAAAGTGTTTTGCTTCAAGTTATGAGTCTTTCCTGTACACATGTATGTATGTACATACGTCGTAAACACCGCTATCCCTCGTCCATTTCGCTCTGTTTCTTTGGCACTGTCTTTCTACATAGATAGCACTCGTTGTGATATGCTGCATCGTTATAACGAACCACTAACCACAAAAGTGTGTACCGGGTGTGACCAGGAGCCTTTACCCCCCCCCCCCCCTCTATATTTTTTCCCTCGCGCTATTCCCCATAATCTTTCTTCTGCTTTCTCTCTCTCTCTCTCTCTCTCTTAATTTCTCGAATATTCCAACTCCATAGCAGAACTTTCTCCATCATACCGGCACAAGCTTGTCAAGAAGTTCAGTTAAACTTTATAGACCGAAGCAAACGTTCTCCAGCGCACACTGCACTTTCACTTTCACCGAGCAATTACTGCTTCTGCTATGAAGTTGTGACGAGATGAGAGTGCTAGAGAGATGGAGAGAAGGAGAGGGAGAGAGAGAGAAAGAGAGAGAGAAAGAGAGAGAGAAAAAGAGAAAGAGAGAAAGAGAGGGAGAGAGAGAGAGAGAGAGAAGGGGTAAGAGTTGACATGTTAGGGTAAGATAGAGTGTGAGTTAAAGAACGAAAATGGTGACGCTTCCGTTACCATGGCGCAGTTCTCAGAATTCCAATGACTAAATCGGTGGAAAAGACGTCGACGAAGTTGCAAGTCTAAACTGATCCTCTGTCTCTTCCTTTCTCTGTCTCTCTCTCTGTCTCTCGTTCTCCTTTTTTTTCGCTTCTCTAACTTCCAATCCGAGTATAAAAGGCGCTGCAGAATGCTCTAGCAACACACCGCTTTAAAACATTTATATGGTACTTTCAGATTCTCTTTTTATTTTTATTTTCAAATATTCCTAATTTTCATAATATTCATGGGTATGTATGATAAACTTTTTTTGTTCGGCCATAATCATCATTCCGTTATCATCATCATTCAAAAATTGCAGGTTTATTCATAATTAGGCTGTTAAACTTATGTATGTACCTAACCATAAGGATCGAATATTGCTAGATATTTATGAATATTGTCGCTCATTTGATTTAATTTATGCTAGATAGGAAAATACCATCGGCGATTGACATTTCGGCCATCTTTCACTTTCATTCTCCTCTCATTCTTTGAATGGTTCTCAATTTGATCAATCGACATTTCTCCAAATCTTTCGATATTTTCTCAATGGATAGATATCCTGAAGCTTGCGCGATATTTTATCGAATGGGTATCTTTGAATGGACAATACCCCAGCTCCATTTCACTTCCCTCTGCCCGCAGATGAGTAACTTCGCCGTCGGCCTTTCGTCGGCCGCCTCGATCGCGGCCGTCCTCGTGGCTGTCGTCTGGTCGGCCTCCATCGTCAACGATCTGACTTCTCTTCAGCAAGAGGTCACCGACGAGATGCGCGACTTCAGGGTGAGTCTAATTAGTAGTGGATTACAAACTTTTTTTTTCTCATCTTAACTTTCACCAGAAATTTAGGCAGTACTTTCATGAGACTCTCTCTCTCTTTCTCTCTCTCTCTCCCTCTCTCTTTCTCTCTAAATCACACATCTCACCCTTGTGTCACGCGAAAAGACGCGAATTCAACAATGCGGATTTTGGGCTCATTCCAAGAATTAAAGGGGCTGTATCCGGCCGGTAATTCAAGGCGTTAATGAATAGGCACATACATACATATGGGAACATGAAATAATTAATTGACACCATAAAGGCGCTCGCTGACGACACGTGGCACCAGCTGCTCGAGCAGCACGTCAACCCCTCTGGCTCCTCCGACGCGCCGCCCAACTTCGCCTCGCTCTTCACTCGCGGCAAGCGCCACTCGGGCGGCTCTTGCAACTGCGGCCCGTCGTCTCGCGGCTGCCCGGCCGGACCGCCAGGCCCGCCTGGCTCACCCGGGCAGCGCGGCAACGACGGCCACCCGGGCGAGCCTGGCCGAGGCGGCGCCTCGGGCATCTCGCTCGCCGTCACGCACGACATCCCCGGCGGCTGCATCCGCTGCCCGCCGGGCCCGCCGGGCCAGCCGGGCGCGCCCGGCTTCCCGGGCCCCGCCGGCCAACCCGGCGGCCAGGGCAACCCCGGTCCCGACGGCGCTCCCGGCTCGCCCGGCCCGCAGGGAGAGCCTGGCTCACCAGGCGAGCCTGGCCGTCCTGGCAATGCTGGCGCACCCGGCAATCCTGGCTCGGACGCTGTCGCATTCACGCCCGGCAACGACGGCCAGCCCGGTGGACCGGGAGAGCCTGGACGCCAGGGAGCGCCCGGCAACCCGGGCCAGGACGGAAGGCCCGGAAACGATGGAAGACCCGGCGAGCAGGGACGCCCTGGCAACCCGGGCCGCGACGGACAGCCCGGATCGCAGGGAGAGAACGGCGCCGATGGCGCGCCTGGCTCCGATGCTGCGTACTGCCCTTGCCCTCGGCGTGGAGGCTCTTCGGGTTACACTGGCGCGAGCACCTCCTACTCGGCGACTGGAAGCTCCGCCTACACGTCCGGAAGCTCTGGGTATTCGTCCACCGGCAGCCCCTCTTACGCTCCACGAGGCTACAACACTGGTGGATACCGCCGCTACCACAGCTAGACTTGACTCTCACTTGAACATCCTTCGAATTCACTCACTCTTCTCGAAAATTGATGAGAACTTACGAATAAAAATGCTTGGATACCCTATTTTCAACTCATGTTTACTTATATACATATATACTAGAAGAAGAACCAAGAAGCTCTCAAGCTCGAGTGCGAGTGGTAAAGCTTGCAAAGAAATCATTAATGAAAAGAAAAACACAGCAGTGGACACAAATCATTTATAGTATATTTCTAATTGTAAGAGGTGAAATAAAGTTGTCCCCTCTCAAAACCACCTTCTGATCTGTGCAGGCCATTCCCGATGACTTTCTCGGCCGAGTCATCGATCCGTGGCATTGACGTCTTCGTGTTTCGCACGGCGGCCGACGCGCTCGACACTACGGTATGTCGAGGGTATGGACCGTTAGAACATTAGATATTACACACTTCTCTTCAATTGTGAAACGAGGGATTTAATGCCCCGGTGGTTATAAAGGCATGCAATACAATATTATAAATTTGAACTCATATTTTCCCCGAGTCTGCCCACTGCATCCTCACTGACTGCCGACTCTCCAAACACTTTTGTGATGACTGCTGTCTGGGGAAGCAGACGGCGGAGGGGCTGCTGCTCATGCCGCCTGGATTCAACCGGGCCAGTCGACTGGCAGGTGGGGCTCTCTCTCTCTTACTCTCTCCCTCCCTCTCTCTCTCTCTTGCGCACTCTCTCTCGCTCCCTCTCTCTCGCTCTGTATCTGTTCTCTTTGCCTCACACCCAATCTCTCTCGCTCTCTTCTTTTTCTCTCGACCTATCACTCGCTTTCTCACAAACTCTTTTTTCTCGCCCTCTAATTTCGTATTTTTACTCTCCATTCTCTCTCTCTCTTCTCTCGTCTTGCACAATGGTCGGGAAATTAGATCACGATTACGTTTTTCCCCCCAAAAGCGCGAATTCAAAAGTGAGTTTTTGAACTCCTTTAAGGTCGAACAAAGGAAGTGCCCTTGCTGGTGTTCCTCTCCGCCCCTCATATGCTCGGCGTGCCCAGCGAGGTCTGGCGACCCCTCGTCGGCCTCGCGCCCCGACCGGGCGTGCACGAATTGCTCGAGTTGCACCTTACGCCGGTTACTGTAGACACTACATATTTTAGCTATTATTTATCTCATCAATTAACAACAGCAAAAAAATTAGTAGAAAATTTAATGGATAAATTGATAAAGTTTGATTTTGTTTTTTTTCTTTATGTGCACACACACTTTTGCTAGAAGCCCAATTTTCACACCCGGCTGTTTTAATTGAGCCTGTTAGGTTAAGAACCAACGGTGTTTTCGATGAATTGCTCCAATCTCCTGGCTTCCTTCTTCCAAAAAAAAACGGTTGGATCCATGTGCTGTTTGTGGGAACGTTGGCCAGGTCGGCACCGTGCTCTCCTTTAATTCACCCGGTGGTTTTAATTGGTACCTATGTATTAGGCTAAGTACCAGCAACATTTTTGATGGATTTCACCGCTTCGAAATTTCAAAAGAGTTTGCTAGATAATATTATGTGATGTTTGTTGGAAAGTTGTCAAGGAAAGCACCCGCACTCCCTGCGTTCCCGGACCGGGCCCAGGCTGGCCATGAACATCCTTAGAGATCTAGCTATGGCCCGCGGAGTTAATTTTGTGAATTGAGTAACAAATTTCAAAACGAGCAAGAAATGGTTGGCATGGGCCTATATTCGAGGTGTCAGAATAAGAGACGGTGTCAATATAAAAATTAGGGACTGGGTCTCGATTCTAGGTGCCAGAATAAGCGATGAGAGATTGCAGGTGCTCGGCACAACTCTGCGCGCCCGCGCCAGTAGCCAGATCAACATGCCACTCGGGCCGTCCCAAGAGTTTACGTCAGAGTTTTTATCATCTTGTAGTCTAAATAAAATTGCTACTATTTGATGCACGACTAGGATTTCTCCTAACAGCAGAGTCGAAAGGCCAATTAATTTCAAATGCGCTTATATTTTCAATGAAATCCACAGCATTGTAGCTACTATAATGAAAAAGAAGAGAAACAAATGCTTTCGCTAGAATGAAAGCACTGAAATTGCTTCGGAGCATTTACGCTACATTCAAGTGCCGGCTTGAAAGTATCTCTCGGCGTAACTTCCTTTTCTGTGTTGTGTAAACGTACACCCTTTTACTGATGTCTCCTTTCTCCTCATGGTCAGCCAGCTCAGCCGCCTGCGCCCGACAATGTTTCCTGTGCTGTGGTTACGAGTCGCCGTGGATGCGCGGCCGAAAGTGCTCACAAAAGTTTGGGTGAGGCGCACTTTTAACATTCAACGATCAGAAGAAAATCAGAATAATCACTGAACAATAATTAATGAAGGTTTGAATTGCCGCGCGTTCACCCTGCTAATTGTCTCTCTCTCTCTCACTCTCTGTCTCTCAATTTCTATCTCTCTCACTATCGTTTTTCTGCTACCACCCTCTTTTTCTTTTCTTCTTCTTCTTGCTGATATAAAATGCATAGTCTGTTCGAGAAATTGATTATTGATTTATTTAATACTTGATTGATTAAAAAAAATTCAATAATCACAAATATATTTGATTTATTCATGTGATAAGCGATTAAATTAAATATTAATTTTGATAATATAGTAATTTTATTCATTTAATACGTGATTTAATCAAATAATAATTTTAATAATAATAATAAATAGTCGTCCTCCCCCTCTGCATCTTGCTCTGCTCTTTTCTCTTCCCCTCCGCCGCCTCTCTCCTCCTCTTTCTCTCCTGGCAGCGTGCCAAGAAGCAGAAGAGCCTCTCGCTCTTCTTCGCCAAGCACAGCATTCTGCCCGCGTTGCACGCTCCCTTGAGTGCGAAGAAGAAGAGTATTTCTTAGTGTAATTAAACATTTTTCGTTTGTTTATATTTACATTTCCGGCATATATCTATAAACTAATCAGATTCCAAATAGAATTGTTCATTTAGATACATTATGTTGTTGTCGGTTTTCTTGAGTGTTTTCGTGATAAATTACAAGCCGTTCTCGTCGATTTGCAACCTTTTTCTCTTCTCCCGCTTCCATTCTCATTATCATTTGTTAAGAGAGCTATTTTTATTTTCGCAATTTCTCCATTTGTTTCTTCGTTCGTTTCCTCTAATACAAGCCGAACGCTTATTCGAAAACTGGCAGAATTTCTTCCTGTTTTTGGTTCTCACGCTATTTTTATTTTCCTTGACCTGTGAATTAATGAGAGATTGATGATTAGGCTTGTTAAAGGAGATCAAAGGCGACTTTAATAGTGTCTTATTTGGTCGGCTTGAGCTAGAACCTTAGATTGCAAGTGTCGCGAAGTCACAAAAATCTCCCGCGCTGAGGAAATAAACAGCATTCTCTACTTTGAATTCGCGTCAAAAACATTTGGTGGAACCACACCGTGGTCGACGAGGCCATTCAACAACTGCCCGTGAAATTTATACATAAGGTTCGAGCAACCTACATTTTTTTCTCTTAACGCATAGGCACGTGTCCCGTTGTCCATACCACAAGTTTCAGGGGAGAGAGGCGAGATGTAGTAGCTCCATTTCTGAGGATAGCTAACACCGTACTTTTAAGTGATCGGATCGCTAATCGTGGTAGTAGTTTTTCAATTATGATCTCCTTTAAATGAGAAGACTCAAGGAGAAGGGGATGAAGGGACAAGCCAAAGAAGATTGGGGTGATGTCGCCGGCTTGGTCTTACTGTAGGTGGCTGACTGGTCGAGGTACTGTAGCTGGCTGGTCGGGCGGGACCACAGATTCCACCTAAGACCCCGAAGAGCAGGGGAAGTGGGCGGCGAGGGAGGAGCGGAGAACAGAGGAGATCTGAAGAGAGAGGAGTGTAATAGAGCAAGGTGTACTGTGGAAGAGGCTCTCCATGGCGAGCAATTGGGATGAACTGAGAGGTGAGAAGAGGGTCCTGATATGGAAGAGGTTACGGTTGGAATGGGAACACAAAAGAAACGGATGCGGTAGTTTAAGAATTAAGGGATCCTACATATCAAAGGTTGTGGGGCGCCCTGAGCAGGGGAAATGCCTGGTCCCGCAATGAAAGCGCCGGGTTACGGCACCTCCTCAAATGTCGGCTTGTGTTGCTCGACGCCCGGGAAGCCGCCGACAATGTCGAGAATGTCCATCTTCATGCCGAGACTGGCGGCGAGATCAAAGAGCTCCCAGGAGTACTCGATCGCTTTGATATACGCTGACGCGTCAGCGCAGCCCGAGCCGACGTGGAAGCTGAAAAGGAGACATTTGAAAAACAAATATGTGTAGTAAATAATTTCTCTTCATTTTGTATCTTTGCTAGTGCTTTCTAGTGTCTCACCGTTTTGCTTTTCGTTGCCTTTTTATTCCAAAAATCTCTAAAGACATGAATAGTTAACAGGTACAGAAAGATATGTATTACATCTCCGCCCCTTACCACATTTATTTATTTATTTATTACATCAAAATTAATATGATGTGACAACACATGGAGAACCTTTCGTGCAGCAAAATCATAAAAGAAAAAAAATTATAGAATGAATCACCATGGCATAATTTTAGGACAGTGGAAGAAAGAGAAAATATAACTTGTAGAAATTGTTGTGTAGACTCAATGGCACCGATGTGCATTAGAAATAATATTAAAATGATATACTTAAATGGGTGGGGAGGGTGTTTGGGCTTCGATCACAACATCTATGGCATCTTGGCGGGGTGGACGAGGTCCCGCATGGTTGGCAAAACCATGGGTGGTGCACAGTTGAAATTCACGCACAGACACCACAACCGAAGTATTGAAGGGAGGGCAGAGTGGATGCAGAGGAAGTGGCGGATGCAATACTAGGGAGCTTCATGAACAATCTTGCAGCTCTGACAGAAAATGAGTTCTCAGTTAAGCTTAAACGAGTTCGCCTGACATGAAAATTAAATGTACAGAGATGGCCATTGCACTGAAAAACGAAAAAACCTACTAACTGGCAAATTTATTTGGCCTTTAAGAATTTTAAAACAGTAACGTAAGTCAGAACAGAATCTTCGTATCAATAAGGGGATCAAACAGATGAACAGCTTCCGAAAGTTGTTGGTGATAGGTGAGGGAAGTTTTGGGGTCAAATGAAGTGTGTATTTTCACATCATCTGCGAAGATGGAATTTAAATGTTTTCCATCCTTCTCTAAATTCTCTATTTTCATTGTTCATTGAATCGTTAAAGTGTAGTAATCCTTTAAAAAAAATTTAATAGTAAGCAGGTGGATTACATCCTTTCAATTTTTATAATAATAATACTGCATGGATTCATTTCCGTGATCGACGTGCCGTTGCATTCATTCTTATCATAGTTTCTGTCAATACACAACTCATCCTCTTCTTTCCTGTTTTCTTTTCTTTTTTGCTAGCCTTTACTGGAAAGAAAAAAAAGAAACTCTTGGAAAGGAATCGAATCTAAAAAGGCCCTAACAAAGTAAAAGAAACTCTAAAAATAAATAGTAAAAGAAATAACAATATAACCCTCTTTATGTTCCTCTTGAGGACATCGCGCCCGGCTGGGGTGAGTGTCCCTCTTCTCGCAGTTACGAGTCTGCCCACTGCATCCTCACTGACTGCCGACTCTCCAAGCACTTTTGGGATGACTGTTGTCTGGGGAAGCAGACGGCGGAGGGGCTGCTGCTCATGCCGCCTGGATTCAACCGGTGCCAGTCGACTGGCAGGTGGTGCTCTCTCTCTCTCTCTCTCTTTCTCTCTCCCTCCCTCTCTCTCTCTCTCTTTCGCACTCTCTCTCGCTCCCTCTCTCTCGCTCTGTATCTGTTCTCTTTGCCTCACACCCAATCTCTCTCGCTCTCTTCTTTTTCTCTCGACCTATCACTCGCTTTCTCACAAACTCTTTTTTCTCGCCCTCTAATTTCGTATTTTTACTCTCCATTCTCTCTCTCTCTCTCTCTCTCTCTCGTCTTGCACAATGGTCGGGAAATTAGATCACGATTACGTTTTTCCCCCAAAAAGCGCGAATTCAAAAGTGAGTTTTTGAACTCCTTTAAGGTCGAATAAAGGAAGTGCCCTTGCTGGTCAAATACATATCTTTCTATGCTTTCTTCTTCTACAAAAATTCGGTTTCCTCGCACCAAATTGCCCTCGTGGGGCTAGTTTCGGTAAAAAAAAAACAATTTTGGAAAAAATTTCATGGCCTTGCCGAAGGAGTACCGTAATAACTAAAATATCTTTTGTTCTTTGGACAGTCGCTGTTGCACTTCACGGCGTAGAAGGGCAGGCGATATTGTCAAAGTTTTAACTATGCTTTCTTCATCTACATATTGTTGGTACCTGAACTTGATGTAATAAAAAAATAATTTCACTATTAAATATGTTTTTTTAATATATTTCAGACATAATCTGGCTCGGCGCTAAACCTGGACATCCGGCAGCTCTCGCCGCCACAGAAAGTGCCGATCGTAGAGCGCGTCCAGGCCAACGGCCATATAGGAGCCCGAATAGCCTTGAAAAAAATTGACAATTTCGTTTACTCCACATTACTTGTGTTTTATTAACATTGTATGTTTAAATTTCACGCCTTTTTAAAAAAATTCAATATCACACAAAAAAAAATTGTTTGAAACAACATTGTTTTATGCACGATTGTTTTATGAATTGTTTGAAACAACAATTGTTTCATGGAAATTGTATGATATATCAAACAACCGCAGCGCAGCCGCGATGGCGAAGTAGCGATCACGTCCGATCTGACGAGTTAGGCACCGTCGAGCAGCGACACAAGGGTTCAAACCCATATGTGGTCAATGTTTTCCCAACATGTTTTGCGCGTTTTATTTTTCATAAAAACCGACAGTACGCCGTTCAATTGGGTACCATTAGTCAACATATTCTCTTTCTCTTTATAAGTGAAATAGGAATTTTCCGTGTTGCAAAAGTTGGATCCCTCGCATTTGTGCGTGTAATCAAACCGCTCAACTTTACTTATTCGCGTCTCTCTGTACCTCACTAGAACCACCTTTCTGTGTATAAGTGAAATAGGAATTTTCCGTGTTGCAAAAGTTGGATCCCTCGCATTTGTGCGTGTAATCAAACCGCTCAACTTTACTTATTCGCGTCTCTCTGTACCTCACTAGAACCACCTTTCTGTGTAGAATCTAATGACATAGAGAGAGAGTGACCTTTCCGTCTCTTTAGATTAAAAGAAACACAAAAACTCACAAATCTCACACGCAGTCGTTTCTGCGCTCAATTATCAATCAATATGGTCTCTCTCTCTCTCTCTCTCTCTCTCTCTCGGTGTTTCGCTCCCTCGCTCCCTCTCTCCTTGATATATCAAACAATTTCATACAAACAATTTGTAAATACCGTAAAAATGTAATCTAAACAATTATACCAACAACAATTACAACAATGTAAATACCGTAAAAATGTAAAACAATCTAAACAATTGCCTCGGACTGGATAGCGTGCAAATCTGTAAAACAAATTGTTTGATATGCCAAACAATTTTTTGAAACAACAGTTGTTTCAAACAATTCATCAAACAATCGTGCAACAAACAATATTGTTTCAAACAATTGTTTTTTGTGTGCCGGTATAGGAAAGCTATCATTAATTAAAAAGTAATGAAATGTAAATTAATCTATAACTAAATAGTTATAAAAGAAGACAAAAAGAATAATTAAAAGAAAAAAAACAGCAATGTAAAAGGAACGAGGCTCTAAAAATAATTAAATAAAGAATAAAAAAATAAAAAATAATAAAATTTTTAGACTACTTCGACGACTCGCGCGAGCTTCATTGTAATCGAGAAGAAAGTGATTCTGAAGATGCCGAATTTCGGCGGCACACAAGGAGACGTCATCAAAAATATCAACGATTTTTTAAGATATATAAAAAATATATATCTCAAATTAATATAATAGATTTAAAAATAGCTTTACAGATATAAAACATACCTATATGGTTTTTTTAGTCAAAGGTTGTCCCGCTGCTCCGATTCTGTTCCTTCCTCCGATTGTCACGAAATTTGGCCGAAAATATGTCTCAAACACGACCCACAAACTAGCCAGTTAATCGTCTTTTGCAGCTATTATTGCGGTTTTCGCTATAAAACAGTTTAAACTGTAGGTAAATCGTGAGAACAAAAGCTGCTAAAGTTGAAAAACTGGCTAACCTGTTTGGGTGGAAGTGTTGACGCCGTCGTCATTGTATCTGGAATTATAATTAGAATTTTGCCTCCGACCGGACCCGAACCACCACCCCGCGCACCCCGTACCCAAGCCCCTACCACCACGCTACCCGCACTAGCGATCTGAATGTTGAAGAACTTATCCAGATGAAAAGGGCGGCGCCCATAGAGAACGTTGCGAAGAGAATAGAGAGAGAGAGACAGAAGAGCCAAAAGGTTTTTTCAAGAGTTTTACTGCTCAACGTGACTTATGTCGATTCTCTCTCAATCCTACATTTTTCTACAGAAAAGGCGGTTTTTTGAGCTATTTAATGTTGTAATAAAGTAAGTCTGAACGATTAGACTTTTAAAAGAAGTTTCCTCATCCGAAGTCTGAGAAGGTCCATAGACAGGCAAGTGCCTGTAGAGAGAGAAAAGAGAGAGAGAGAGAGAGAGAGAGAGAGAGAGAGAGAGAAGGGAGAGAGAGAGATAAGGAGAGAGAAGGAGAGAGGGAGCCAGGGAGCGAAACACCGAGAGAGAGAGAAAGAGAGAGAGAGAGAGAGACCATATTGATTGATAATTGAGCGCAGAAACGACTGCGTGTGAGATTTGTGAGTTTTTGTGTTTCTTTTAATCTAAAGAGACGGAAAGGTCACTCTCTCTCTATGTCATTAGATTCTACACAGAAAGGTGGTTCTAGTGAGGTAGAGAGAGACGCGAATAAGTAAAGTTGAGCGGTTTGATTACACGCACAAATGCGAGGGATCCAACTTTTGCAACACGGCCAATTCCTGGTTCACTTATTAAGAGAAAGAGAATATGTTGACTAATGGTACCCAATTGAACGGCGTACTGTCGGTTTTTATGAAAAATAAAACGCGCAAAACATGTTGGGAAAACATTGACCACATATGGGTTTGAACCCTTGTGTCGCTGCTCGACGTTGCCTAACTCGCCAGATCGGACGTGATCGCTACTTCGCCATCGCGGCTGCGCTGCGGTTGTTTGATATATCAAACAATTTCCATGAAACAATCCAAACAATTGCCTCGGACTGGATAGCGTGCAAATCGGCAAAACAAATTGTTTGATATGCCAAACAATTTTTTTGAAACAATTGTTGTTTCAAACAATTCATAAAACAATCGTGCACCAAACAATGTTGTTTCAAACAATTTTTTTTTGTGTGATATTGAATTTTTTTTAAAAAGGCGTGAAATTTAAACATACAATGTTAATAAAACACAAGTAATGTGGAGTAAACGAAATTGTCAATTTTTTTCAAGGCTATTCGGGCGCCTATATGGCCGTTGGCCTGGACGCGCTCTACGATCGGCACTTTCTGTGGCGGCGAGAGCTGCCGGATGTCCAGGTTTAGCGCCGATCCAGATTATGTCTGAAATATATTTTAAAAAACATATTTAATAGTGAAATTATTTTTTTATTACATCAAGTTCAGGTACCAACAATATGTAGATGAAGAAAGCATAGTTAAAACTTTGACAATATCGCCTGCCCTTCTACGCCGTGAAGTGCAACAGCGACTGTCCAAAGAACAAAAGATATTTTAGTTATTACGGTACTCCTTCTGCAAGGTCATGAAATTTTTTCCAAAATTGTTTTTTTTTTACCGAAACTAGCCCCACGAGGGCAATTTGGTGCGAGGAAGCCGAATTTTTGTCGAAGAAGAAAGCATAGAAAGATATGTATTTGAGAAGTTACTACAGGTTTATTGCAACGTTGATTTACCTCTGATTCGAGGTCAGCGTCTCGATGGTGAACTTTGACAACGAAGAAGATTGTCGAGTGCGACGCAGTCACTGAAAAGTGCGAGGGAGATTAAAGGAGCACTTACATTTCAATAAATTATTCTCTTCCCTTAAATCCCTAAGTTCTCTAGTAAAGATCTGCTAGGCAGCTGATAAAGCGAGACAGTTGAATTATAATGGAAAACAAGAAAGATACTATTGATCTGCCTGTTTGATCTAATTGCTTTGATCTCCTTGCAGTCTGATGCTCCGCAACTCCGTGCATGACCCGACTGCCAAGTGCCGGCTCGACCTCAAAGTTGGCGCCGAACCAGAAAAGCTCGCGCCCGAACTCATATGAGGCGCAGCAAGGCGCGGCATAAACCTTCACGGCACCATAAGAGCTGGGGCGCTGCATTAGCCCCAAGCTCTTATGGTGGTGCAATTTACACAACATAATACTAGAAAATGAACGCGGGTTTAGATCTAAGCGATCGGTTGAAACGAACTTGCTAGAGTGTATAGAGACTTGGATTAAGGCACTAGACGACAATACATGTGTAAATCTTCACTATTTTGATCTCGCAAAGGCCTTTGATACAGTAGCTAATGAAAAATTATTTCACAAATTAAAAGGTCTCGCGTTTGGCGGAAATCTATTGCGGTGGATAATCTCTTTCGTTTCAGGTCGGTCGTTTAGGGTTCGCGTTCGGAACTCCTTTACAGATGTCTTTCTAGCTTCTAGCGGAGTGCCTCAAGGGGCTGTTCTCTCTCCTCTTTTATAACATTTTTTTTATGTCCGATCTCCCTACAACTTTTGGCCTCTCTCTCTCTCTCACGGGAAATGCTCTCTCTTCGCAGATGATGTGAAAATACACACTTCATTTGACCCCAAAACTTCCCTCACCTATCACCAACAACTTTCGGAAGCTGCTCATCTGTTTGATCCCCTTATTGATACGAAGATTCTGTTCTGACTTACGTTACTGTTTTAAAATTCTTAAAGGCCAAATAAATTTGCCAGTTAGTAGGTTTTTTCGTTTTTCAGTGCAATGGCCATCTCTGTACATTTAATTTTCATGTCAGGCGAACTCGTTTAAGCTTAACTGAGAACTCATTTTCTCTCAGAGCTGCAAGATTGTTCATGAAGCTCCCTAGTATTGCATCCGCCACTTCCTCTGCATCCACTCTGCCCTCCCTTCAATACTTCGGTTGTGGTGTCTGTGCGTGAATTTTAACTGTGCACCACCCATGGTCTTGCCAACCATGCGGGACCTCGTCCACCCCGCCAAGATGCCATAGATGTTGTGATCGAAGCCCAAACACCCTCCCCACCCATTTAAGTATATCATTTTAATATTATTTCTAATGCACATCGGTGCCATTGAGTCTATACAACAATTTCTACAAGTTATATTTTCTCTTTCTTCCACTGTCCTAAAATTATGCCATGGTGATTCATTCTATAATTTTTTTTTCTTTTATGATTTTGCTGCACGAAAGGTTCTCCATGTGTTGTCACATCATATTAATTTTGATGTAATAAATAAATAAATAAATGTGGTCAGGGGCGGAGATGTAATACATATCTTTCTGTACCTGTTAACTATTCATGTCTTTAGAGATTTTTGGAATAAAAAGGCAACGAAAGGCAAAACAGTGAGACACTAGAAAGCACTAGCAAAGATACAAAATGAAGAGAAATTATTTACTACACATATTTGTTTTTCAAATGTCTCCTTTTCAGCTTCCACGTCGGCTCGGGCTGCGCTGACGCGTCAGCGTATATCAAAGCGATCGAGTACTCCTGGGAGCTCTTTGATCTCGCCGCCAGTCTCGGCATGAAGATGGACATTCTCGACATTATCGGCGGCTTCCCGGGCGTCGAGCAACACAAGCCGACATTTGAGGAGGTACCGTAACCCGGCGCTTTCATTGCGGGACCAGGCATTTCCCCTGCTCAGGGCGCCCCACAACCTTTGATATGTAGGATCCCTTAATTCTTAAACTACCGCATCCGTTTCTTTTGTGTTCCCATTCCAACCGTAACCTCTTCCATATCAGGACCCTCTTCTCACCTCTCAGTTCATCCCAATTGCTCGCCATGGAGAGCCTCTTCCACAGTACACCTTGCTCTATTTCACTCCTCTCTCTTCAGATCTCCTCTGTTCTCCGCTCCTCCCTCGCCGCCCACTTCCCCTGCTCTTCGGGGTCTTAGGTGGAATCTGTGGTCCCGCCCCGACCAGCCAGCTACAGTACCTCGACCAGTCAGCCACCTACAGTAAGACCAAGCCGGCGACATCACCCCAATCTTCTTTGGCTTGTCCCTTCATCCCCTTCTCCTTGAGTCTTCTCATTTAAAGGAAATCATAATTGAAAAACTCCTACCACGATTAGCGATCCGATCACTTAAAAGTACGGTGTTAGCTATTCTCAGAAATGGAGCTACTACATCTCGCCTCTCTCCCCTGAAACTTGTGGTATGGACAACGGGACACGTGCTTATGTGTTAAGAGAAAAAATGTAGGTTGCTCGAACCTTATGTATAAATTTCACGGGCAGTTGTTGAATGGCCTCGTCGACCCCGGTGTGGTTCCACCAAATGTTTTTGACGCGAATTCAAAGTAGAGAATGCTGTTTATTTCCTCAGCGCGGGAGATTTTTGTGACTTCGCGACACTTGTAATCTAAGGTTCTAGCTCAAGCCGACCAAATAAGACACTATTAAAGTCGCCTTAGATCTCCTTTAACAAGCCTAATCATCAATCTCTCATTAATTTTGCCATCTCCATTTGCCAAAGATCGATAAATGCCTTGGAATATCTGTTAGTTACACGAATTCAAAACTTGAAGATTATCACAGGATTCGGTAAAATGCAAGCAAATTTTTTCATAGATTTTTAAAATAAAATCTAGTGCTATTTTTTTTCATTACAAATATTTTTTTAATGAAGAAGAATAGTTCTACAAATAGAGTGAGAATACAGGTCAAGGAAAAGAAGAGTAGCGTGAGAACCAAAAACACGAAGAAATTCTGACAGTTTTCGAATAAGCGTACGGCTTGTATTAGAGGAAACGAACGAAGAAACAAATGGAGAAATTGCGAAAATAAAAATAGCTCTCTTAACAAATGATAATGAGAATGGAAGCGGGAGAAGAGAAAAAGGTTGCAAATCGACGAGAACGGCTTGTAATTTATCACGAAAACACTCAAGAAAACCGACAACAACATAATGTATCTAAATGAACAATTCTATTTGGAATCTGATTAGTTTATAGATATATGCCGGAAATGTAAATATAAACAAATGAAAAATGTTTAATTACACTAAGAAATACTCTTCTTCTTCGCACTCAAGGGAGCGTGCAACGCGGGCAGAATGCTGTGCTTGGCGAAGAAGAGCGAGAGGCTCTTCTGCTTCTTGGCACGCTGCCAGGAGAGAAAGAGGAGGAGAGAGGCGGCGGAGAGGAAAAGAAGAGAGCAGAGCAAGATGCAGAGGGGGAGGACGACGGTGACCAACTATTTATTATTATTATTAAAATTATTATTTGATTAAATCACGTATTAAATGAATAAATTTACTATATTATCAAAATTAATATTTAATTTTATCGCTTATCACATGAATAAATCAAATATATTTGTGATTATTGAATTTTTTTTAATCAATCAAGTATTAAATAAATCAATAATCAATTTCTCGAACAGACTATGCATTTTATATCAGCAAGAAGAAGAAGAAAAGAAAAAGAGGGTGGTAGCAGAAAAACGATAGTGAGAGAGATAGAAATTGAGAGACAGAGAGTGAGAGAGAGAGAGACAATTAGCAGGGTGAACGCGCGGCAATTCAAACCTTCATTAATTATTGTTCAGTGATTATTCTGATTTTCTTCTGATCGTTGAATGTTAAAAGTGCGCCTCACCCAAACTTTTGTGAGCACTTTCGGCCGCGCATCCACGGCGACTCGTAACCACAGCACAGGAAACATTGTCGGGCGCAGGCGGCTGAGCTGGCTGACCATGAGGAGAAAGGAGACATCAGTAAAAGGGTGTACGTTTACACAACACAGAAAAGGAAGTTACGCCGAGAGATACTTTCAAGCCGGCACTTGAATGTAGCGTAAATGCTCCGAAGCAATTTCAGTGCTTTCATTCTAGCGAAAGCATTTGTTTCTCTTCTTTTTCATTATAGTAGCTACAATGCTGTGGATTTCATTGAAAATATAAGCGCATTTGAAATTAATTGGCCTTTCGACTCTGCTGTTAGGAGAAATCCTAGTCGTGCATCAAATAGTAGCAATTTTATTTAGACTACAAGATGATAAAAACTCTGACGTAAACTCTTGGGACAACAAACATCACATAATATTATCTAGTAAACTCTTTTGAAATTTCGAAATCCATCAAAAATGTTGCTGGTACTTAGCCTAATACATAGGTACCAATTAAAACCACCGGGTGAATTAAAGGAGAGCACGGTGCCGACCTGGCCAACGTTCCCACAAACAGCACATGGATCCAACCGTTTTTTTTTTGGAAGAAGGAAGCCAGGAGATTGGAGCAATTCATCGAAAACACCGTTGGTTCTTAACCTAACAGGCTCAATTAAAACAGCCGGGTGTGAAAATTGGGCTTCTAGCAAAATTGCGTGTGCACCTAAAGAAAAAAAACAAAATCAAACTTTATCAATTTATCCATTTAATTTTCTACTAATTTTTTTGCTGTTGTTAATTGATGAGATAAATAATAGCTTAAATATGTAGTGTCTGCAGTAACCGGCGTAACGTGCAACTCGAGCAATTCGTGCACGCCCGGTCGGGGCGCGAGGCCGACGAGGGGTCGCCAGACCTCGCTGGGCACGCCGAGCATATGAGGGGCGGAGAGGAACACCAGCAAGGGCACTTCCTTTATTCGACCTTAAAGGAGTTCAAACTCACTTTTGAATTCGCGCTTTTTGGGGGAAAAACGTAATCGTGATCTAATTTCCCGACCATTGTGCAAGACGAGAGAGAGAGAGAGAGAGAGAGAGAATGGAGAGTAAAAATACGAAATTAGAGGGCGAGAAAAAAGAGTTTGTGAGAAAGCGAGTGATAGGTCGAGAGAAAAAGAAGAGAGCGAGAGAGATTGGGTGTGAGGCAAAGAGAACAGATACAGAGCGAGAGAGAGGGAGCGAGAGAGAGTGCGAAAGAGAGAGAGAGAGGGAGGGAGAGAGCAAGAGAGAGAGAGAGAGCCCCACCTGCCAGTCGACTGGCACCGGTTGAATCCAGGCGGCATGAGCAGCAGCCCCTCCGCCGTCTGCTTCCCCAGACAACAGTCATCACAAAAGTGCTTGGAGAGTCGGCAGTCAGTGAGGATGCAGTGGGCAGACTCGGGCTGGTAACTGCGAGAAGAGGGACACTCACCCCAGCCGGGCGCGATGTCCTCAAGAGGAACATAAAGAGGGTTATATTGTTATTTCTTTTACTATTTATTTTTAGAGTTTCTTTTACTTTGTTAGGGCCTTTTTAGATTCGATTCCTTTCCAAGAGTTTCTTTTTTTTCTTTCCAGTAAAGGCTAGCAAAAAAGAAAAGAAAAAAGGAAAGAAGAGGATGAGTTGTGTATTGACAGAAACTATGATAAGAATGAATGCAACGGCACGTCGATCACGGAAATGAATCCATGCAGTATTATTATTATAAAAATTGAAAGGATGTAATCCACATGCTTACTATTAAATTTTTTTTAAAGGATTACTACACTTTAACGATTCAATGAACAATGAAAATAGAGAATTTAGAGATGGATGGAAAACATTTAAATTCCATCTTCGCAGATGATGTGAAAATACACACTTCATTTGACCCCAAAACTTCCCTCACCTATCACCAACAACTTTCGGAAGCTGCTCATCTGTTTGATCCCCTTATTGATACGAAGATTCTGTTCTGACTTACGTTACTGTTTTAAAATTCTTAAAGGCCAAATAAATTTGCCAGTTAGTAGGTTTTTTCGTTTTTCAGTGCAATGGCCATCTCTGTACATTTAATTTTCATGTCAGGCGAACTCGTTTAAGCTTAACTGAGAACTCATTTTCTGTCAGAGCTGCAAGATTGTTCATGAAGCTCCCTAGTATTGCATCCGCCACTTCCTCTGCATCCACTCTGCCCTCCCTTCAATACTTCGGTTGTGGTGTCTGTGCGTGAATTTCAACTGTGCACCACCCATGGTCTTGCCAACCATGCGGGACCTCGTCCACCCCGCCAAGATGCCATAGATGTTGTGATCGAAGCCCAAACACCCTCCCCACCCATTTAAGTATATCATTTTAATATTATTTCTAATGCACATCGGTGCCATTGAGTCTACACAACAATTTCTACAAGTTATATTTTCTCTTTCTTCCACTGTCCTAAAATTATGCCATGGTGATTCATTCTATAATTTTTTTTCTTTTATGATTTTGCTGCACGAAAGGTTCTCCATGTGTTGTCACATCATATTAATTTTGATGTAATAAATAAATAAATAAATGTGGTCAGGGGCGGAGATGTAATACATATCTTTCTGTACCTGTTAACTATTCATGTCTTTAGAGATTTTTGGAATAAAAAGCAACGAAAAGCAAAACGGTGAGACACTAGAAAGCACTAGCAAAGATACAAAATGAAGAGAAACCCTCCCTCTCTTCTCTCCCTCTCTCTCTGTCTCTCTCCTCTCCCTCTCTCCCTCTCTCTCTCTCTCTCTCTCTCTCTCCCTCTCAGGAGAAGCTGGTGGTGCAGTAGGCGACGGTGCCGAAAGAATAGGTGGATCAACGTAATCCATTCGTGGCCGAGTGCCAGGAAGGCGAAGTCGTCCTGACTCTCGCGGTCACCGCCGATTCGGCCGGCGCCGGGTCTTAGGCGGAAGCTCCGACCAGCCAGCCACCTACAGTAAGGCCATGCCCACACAAAAAACCTTGTTTGATATATCAAACAATTTCATACAAACAATTTGTAAATACCGTAAAAATGTAATCTAAACAATTATACCAACAACAATTACAACAATGTAAATACCGTAAAAATGTAAAACAATCTAAACAATTGCCTCGGACTGCAAAGCTGTAAAACAAATTGTTTGATATGCCAAACAATTTTTTTGAAACAACAGTTGTTTCAAACAATTCATCAAACAATGAGGCACAGCGATGGAGTGAGAAGATGGTATGGAGTGGGGAGAATGACAGGGAAGAGAAATTCACCGGCTTATCCGGGAAAGGCGAGCCGATGGGCTGGAAAGCCCAGCCGTGCAATTAATCTTGGAAGAAAACTGAAATGAACGTTGAGTGAAATTTGAACGAGTACAAATAAAAACTTCACGCAGGTTTTATGCGGGTTTACCAAATTGTTTGATATGCCAAACAATTTTTTTGAAACAACAGTTGTTTCAAACAATTCATCAAACATTCGTGCAACAAACAATATTGTGTCAAACAATTTTTTTTTGTGTGCCGGTATAGGAAAGCTATCATTAATTAAAAAGTAATGAAATGTAAATTAATCTATAACTAAATAGTTATAAAAGAAGACAAAAAGAATAATTAAAAGAAAAAAAAACAGCAATGTAAAAGGAACGAGGCTCTAGAAATAATTAAATAAAGAATAAAAAAATAATAAAATAATAAAATTTTTAGACTACTTCGACGACTCGCGCGAGCTTCATTGTAATCGAGAAGAAAGTGATTCTGAAGATGCCGAATTTCGGCGGCACACAAGGAGACGTCATCAAAAATATCAACGATTTTTTAAGATATATAAAAAATATATATCTCAAATTAATCTTTTTCAATAAATGGTTATTTGATTTGCAGCGATTTTCAATGCAGACAAGTGGAGAGAAGCATAAAGTGAAATAAAATACATTATTTAAAATTACATTTGTAAATGAAAAATCACATAATTCATCCAGGGCGAGCATAACTAAAATCTGAGGAGTTTGCAAAATAAAATAATAAAAAAAACAATTTTACAAGGCAATAATTGCACGCAAAATTCACTAAACAAAAACAAGGCATCCCGGTAAATTATGGCTAGGCCAAATTTTCTTTACGATTCATAGTTGCTTCTGTTTACCGCTCTCTATGGTAAGCAGAAAAAGGGTCCATGAGTTCTGCTGGCCGAGCACGCGGACCTGTTAAGGGCAACGGATTAGGAATAACGTAGTGGGAAAAGTGATACAAATTAATGAGGAGGTCAAAGGAGGGGACTGAAGGTTCAGATAAGGAAACGAGAAATAAATTGGATTATGTTAGATGAAAATATAAAAGGATCAAAGGCCAATGAGGCACAGCGATGGAGTGAGAAGATGGTATGGAGTGGGGAGAATGACAGGGAAGAGAAATTCACCGGCTTATCCGGGAAAGGCGAGCCGATGGGCTGGAAAGCCCAGCCGTGCAATTAATCTTGGAAGAAAACTGAAATGAACGTTGAGTGAAATTTGAACGAGTACAAATAAAAACTTCACGCAGGTTTTATGCGGGTTTACTATGGAAAATTACCAAACTTCACTCACGTTCTAAATAACGAAAGGAAAACCTTGTGAACGTTTAAAAATGCAATCAGCAAAAAAATTCATTGAAGTTTGTCAGTGTAAACGAAAAAGTATTTGAAAGTGAGAGAGCAAAAGTTTGTAAAAGCTCTTTAGAAACTTTTCTTCTCTCACTGTTGCACGCTATTTCGTATCTTTGACTGAAAGATTGCTCAATTTAAAATGTCATTCAACTTCACGTTTTGCGCGCAAGAATTTCGGAACACAAAAATGATTCATGTGAGGCTAGGGTCTTCGATAGGCATTTTCATAGGACAGGCACATTCGGTCATCCAAGTGGTGGAGTAGAGTAATGCGAAAGGGTTGGACTATGAATCTTGAGGTACCGGGTTCGGTATCTGGCGCGAGCAGAACTTTTGCCCGATTTAGAATAAATTCTATTTTGCATTATCTTATTATTAATCATCAAAATATCTCTAAATACCTACAAATATATCTCTAAAAGGAAAACCTGTGAAAAAACCCGGTAAAAAGACATAATATAAAAGATCTCTTAAAGGTCTCTCCAAACTCATGAAACAATTCACTGAAATTTCACTGAGATCAAAATGAAAACTTCATTAACATTTGGCCAAAGTGGCGTCAGTTTTGTCAAGATTAATTGCACGGCAGGAGTCGTCTTGAACTGAAGCAGGCATCCTATGAGAGCGAAGACGGGAATGATGGGAAATGTGCTGGAAGACGTCTTTTATAATCTCCGAAAACCACATTTGCATGCTCCTATTCCCTTCGAGAAACTTCGATAGAGATCCAGAAAAGCACTTTCAACGTGATAACGACAGAAATCGGTGCAAATCGCCAAGTTCAAACGCAATTTACATCCTTTATTTTCTCCTCGAAACTTTTGAAATAGCACTTGTAAGTACTTATAACGTGAGATCAACAGGAACAGGTAAAAATATTTAATTTGCATTAATCTTTTACATTCCAGAAACTTCGAATACTCCTTGAAAATGTACACTTTAATCGTAATAGGAATAGAAAGCGGTTGAAATCAGCCGCCGTAGTAAAGTGTCGCTTTTTGAGGGGTAATCCTGAGGTTGTTACCCATGAGGGTAAAACCATTACCACTCAGTTTCGCCGGGCATTATCCTGAGGGTAATGTCAGCTGAAAGATGCTATCTTTTCCTTTCGTATATTCTTTGCTGCTGTCATCCATCCCTCAGTCATCCCTGCTCCATTCCTGCTTCATCTTCATTCTTCTGTCGCTCCTATTTGGGACCATTCCGATGCGGACTACAACTACACCTTGCTGCAGCACACTTTATATCCATCATTTTCTTATTGGAAATTCACCTACAGCAAAAACAGCTATTTGTAACAATAATGTTATCAAACAGTGAATGAGAAGCTAATGGATGGGTCTAAACAAGAGTGTACATGGAAATCAGCCTTACAAAAGAGAAAAGAAGAAAAGAGGAAGAAAAACAAAAACACAAAAGAAAAAATCTGCGTATAATACAGACTAAAATGAGCTATTTGTTTTCATTAAGTTGAACATTATCCACGCCATCACTAACTACCAAGTTACAAGGAATATCCTATAATAAAGTCGCTTTCTAGCACAAGAACTAGTAACTGTGGCAAGGAACAAAAGACTCTGAGCTGCTGGCTCTTTCACTTTCAATGTGTTCCTGAATCCGCAAGCTTAACTTATACCAAAAGAAAAAATGGAGGGAGAGCAAACACACAGATCACATCCATTCCACAACACAACAGGAATTTCCAGCATAAATACGGAATCATGGTAGAATCAAGATTCGAGTATGCATTCCAGATGGCCGAGACGGTACCGAAGGGAATACAGTGGGGAATGGCGAAACAGATGTCGAATCCCTTGGCGCTGCAGTGAGAGTCGCGGCAGGATCAAGCGTCAGACCAACTGAAGAAGAATTTTGAATTACATATGAAAATCCACCGTATTCAAAGTAGAAAGGAGCATTCCCAACTTACAGTATTACAGTAACCCGTAAAATGGCCCTTAAAAACGTAAAATGCGTCGAAAAATGAATAATTCAAATAAAAAGAACATTGCCGAGTTGATGAGTCTATTGATGATAGCTAACTAACGTGTGGTCACGTTCAAATAACGAATGAATTAATGATTTTAAAAAAAGAAGAAGAAAGAACCACGAACCGTCCCTAGTGCACGAGCAATGTGGAGCTGGAGAGCTGGAGAGTGGAGCTGGAGAGCGGAACTTTAGAGGCGACGGGAGCATCTCGGCCGGTGGAGCAGCGCCGTCTTGCGCGGCTGCCGCTGAGTCCACTTCCATCTTAAGAGATAGAAAGAGGGAGAGAGAAAGAGAGATGCAACTATTAGGATTGATTACACATTCATCTAAAGATCTTCACCCGAGTTGGAAAACAAAACGACAAAAAAGAAAAAGGCCTAGATTGGTGTTAGATTGGCCTAAATTGGTGTCAGTTGTGGCGCTATTCTAAGAAAAAGACACATGACCAATCACAAACAAACTGCAAACAATCCCCCAATATGTTTAAGGTTTTCATTTACGAAATAAGCATAAGCAGAATAAGGGCCTTCTCCTCTTCGTTCAGCTCGGGCAGATTGGCTGGCGCAGTTTCTGCTGCAGCCGCGGCGGCCTCCTTCGTCTTGTCGTCACTCACGTGATGGCATATATAAAAACAATAAAGCATAGACTTAACTGTAAACGGCAATTAAAATAACATACTCATAATGAAATTACATTACTATTACAATCCAAATGCTAATTTAGAGTGAATCTTTCATGGTTCATGACAGTACGCCGTTACTTTTACCACAAATACTATATTCGTAATTTGGAGCTGGACGATGAAAGGTAAAACGGTTATGGAAATGCGCATTGGCATAACCATTTTACACATGAGGTTGATCTCGTCTCCAAGAATTGCATGCTCTCTCGGCCTGTCCTCGTTACCCAAACATTACCCCACAGCCTTTTCCATGCCATTACCTATGAGGGTAAACAATGGTGGCATGCTAGACAGTACGAGAGAGCACGCTCATGCTAGAGATTCAGACAGATTATCCTCATGGGTAACATCCTGAGGATTACCCCTCAAAAAGCGACACTTTACTACGGCGGCAGGGCAAAAATATTACGAAATAATAATTTAACAAAAAAGAACGGAAAAGCAAAAGGGAATTTTATTTGTTGTCCAAAAAGAATTAAATAAATTTTCTTTCGGAATCTCCTTCGCAACACATGGCCTCGAATGTTACTTATTTATTTATAATTTTCATTTTCCACAGCAGCTTCGTTTAAGCAATACAAAAAATCTGCTTGAAAACTAATACGAAATTAATGCTTCTGATTCAGGTTCTTTGATTCGTCAGAAATGTTTTAAGAAATGCACATTTTTCTTTGCCTCCAGAAACTTCCCCCCATATCAGAAACTGCATTTGACACGTGATAAGTTCAGACATCTGCATGAACATTTTAGTTTTTTTTTATTTCAGCTCTTTCTCTCTTTCTCTCCCACTTTCCATCTATCTCTGCATCTCTCACAATCTCCTTCTCACAATCAGCCGGCAGTGCTGACAAGTGATGCAAAAACTACGAACTGGAAATATGTTCAATTTTATTCCGTTCTTCTTGGAACAATGGATAGAAAAAAAAGTGGGAAGGAAGCCAACCGAGGTCGCAGAAGATGAATGATGAAAATATGAAGAAAAAAAAGAAAAAAATATGCAAAGCAAAAGTTATAGGCAAAATTTGCTGAAGAAAATTTTCAGGCCAAATTTACTAAATAATAATTAGGTCATTACGAGGTTTCTGGGATGATTGCTGATAAACGAGAAGTTTTGACAGTAAGTCCAACTTCATTATGCGAAAAAATGGGTGCTTTGAAAGTGCATATTGGGCGGTTAAAAGCAATGGATTTGTTTATTTTCTCGTCATCTTTTTGTTCTCCTCGAGGGATCTCCGGAAGAAATCTGCTGCTGAGGTAACTTTCCCTTATCCTCCTTCTAACTCTCCATCTCATCTTCTCCCTCTCATCTGTTCCCTCTCACTTTCCCTCTCATCTGCTTCCTCTCAATTTCCCTGTCATCTCGTCTCTCTTAACTTTCCCCCTCTTATGCTCTCTCTCTCTCACTTTCCCTTCCCTTCTTCCCTTCTCATTTTCCGTCCCATTCTCCCCTTCTCGCTTTCCCTTCACCTTCTCCCTCTCACTTTGCCAAATTCTTATTTTTTTGGCTAGTAGAAAATGTTTGGCTGAGCGGGAAAACATTTAAACTTTTCCTAAAAGTGTAAAGTTATGATGAGTGCAATTACTGGATATTTGCAAGGTTGTCAAATATCAATATATGTAGATAATTAATGCCGATATTCGTACCAAATTTTAACACTTATTTATTAAGTTAGTGACGAAAAAAATTCTGCCTCCGTCATTGAAAGGTGCAGAAAGAGGACATCATGTCAGAATTGTTGTTCAATTTCAATGTGATTTTAAAATTTTTTTATTAAAAATACGTCAACAATGGATAGCGGGAGTGGATGCGCGGTTCGGCCTACTCGAAGTCGTACGGGAACTCCTGGTGGTTGTTCAGCGCCAATCGGAGCATGGTGTAGATCTGACTGTAACTGGGCCGATCCATGAACTTGTACCCGTCCACGAGGCTGAATGTTCTTTTTTATGTTCAAGTTTAGCTTTCATTATTTAGATAATTATAATTAATTACAACAAATTTTTTTTTTGCTTACCCCATGATTTGCTGGTACTCGGGTGGGCAGCCGGTGAAGAGTTCGGAGATGGCAGGAGGCTTGCGGCAGCGCTGCTTGTACTCGCCGACCTGCTTCTCCTCTCGCACGTTCTTCCACGGCAGGCTGCCGGTGGTGATCACAACCTGCGATTCAAGGGAATTATGCGATAATTCAAATTGAGAAATTGGCGGGAAATTCAAACCAGCGTGTAGAGCCAACTCTCGCAGTCGTCCTTGCGGGATAGGTCCTTGCGCAGGTGGGTTGAGATTGGCGCGTAGGGCACAGTGCCCAGGAACGGCGAGTAGCTTCGCGGGTGAAGCTTCACCTTCTTCCCGTCCAAGTACTTACGGCCCATGCCAAAGTCGAGAATGACGACCTGTGCAAATATGCTCACTGGAAACTGTTGCATTAAATGTTTTCTGTGATACTGTAACACTAAAATGCAGCAGCGATACTGTATTACTATAGAAGCGAGATTTCAAAGTTGACCTGGCGAACGTCCTCGAGGCGGACTGCGTAGTTGGACGTCTCGAGGACGTTTTAAAAATCAAAAATTTCCCATTGCAGAGGGCAGATCGAGCCTTACAGATAGGCTGTCTTAAGCTATCATGCTTACGCTTCCAATAGAATGTACAAAGCGTGAGTACAAACTTATTTGGCTTCTTCATCAGAAAACCACCGAGTCGATTGAATTCTCTCTATTTCTCTGCTTCTCCGTTTATACCGTGCAAATTATTTCTCTTTCAAATCAATTCAAGCTTTTACACCAATATCAATTTCCATTTGCTGTATCAGGGAGAGCGAAGACAGGATGCTTGTTGAATCTAAAAGCATTTTTAAAAATAAATATACAAAATTCAGGTCGAAAACGACGGAATTGCAATTTATGAGGCTTTTTCGGCGATGAGAATGAGAATCTGGAAAAAGATAAGAATCTGGGAAAAAGTGAGAATATGAAGAGAAAGAGAAAGAAATCCTATATGTAAATCGGACATAAAGTAATGCAAAAAAAGATCATGCAATCTGCTTGAATAGTTCCAGAAATACGGCTTCGGCTGCCAAGATAACACAGAACTATTGACCACATCTGGTATACATTCTTGCGAGGTATGCAAACCACTTGTTCACGATGTAGGTGCAAAATCTCATCATGGTGCAAAATCTCTCTTTTTTAATGTAAATAGGTAAGTTATTATTATACATATTTGAATGCTTTTTGGGCCTGTTTATTTATTATAATAAATTGTATTAGAAATTAATAGATATAAATAATATCCTCTTTTTGAAGGAAAGTTTTATTTAGAGAAAATCAAATTTAAAAGATTAACAAAGTGAGTCGATCCTATTTTTACCTATGCTTGTTAGGACGATGGTGAAACCACCTGACCTGGGGCTAATTGTTAGTAGTAAAATATAAGTTATATAATATGTACATACGTTTGACGTAATAAAAAGTAGAAAATATTGTTTAAAAAAAATCCCGTATTCCAACTTGGCTGCAATGATGCCGTCTGCTGATTCATACTTGATATTTACGTCATAATCTCATCAAAGTCCGCAAAAATGTTATCGATTGAAGAAGATATTTTCGAGTAATTTGCTGTAGAGGCGCCCTTAAAAATATTCTTCTAGTTTGTACATTGTTATATTATTAGAATAGCATTCCGATACTTATTATCTTTAAAACGAAACAATCTGTGCAGACAAATGATGTCAGTCGATTTAATTTTGAGAGTTTTTTTTTCTCTTTTTTTTCCTTCTCTGTGTTTATTTTCCTATTTTATTTCCGTGGACGACGTTTTCGATATTCCAATATTTTTTTGCTAATTTTTCTAATAAACAGCTTATACAAATGTTAACATGACATTAGGAATAACATAAAAAACCAAAAAGCCAAATCTGAACGAAAGCATTGAGCACCGGCTTTCGTGATAATGGCGCAGAGAAGGCTGGAAATGATGGCGAGGCCCTCTGTTTCGACTGTGAGAATGGGAATCGGGAATAAAATTCTAAATGTAAATCATACATTAATCCTTGCATCATCCAATTTGTTTAGTTCTTTAAAAAATGCATGCGGACAAGGTAACATGGAATTGCTAACCAAACCAGATATACATTCTTACTAGGAAAGCAAACCACCAGTTGCGCTGAAATACATAATATTCAGCTATTTCATCAAAAATTTTCTAGCCTTTCGCGCGTATCATGGAGCAAAATGTATCGTTTAAGTGGATGAATAAACGATATATTTTGCTCCATGATACGCGCGAAAGGCTAGAAAATTTTTGATTTGGGCCGGCCGGGCCGGCCACTTTACACCTCTGGGCGCGACAAACTTCTCATCAAAGTCCGGAAAAGTATTATCGATTGAAGAAGGCGTGTGATGTCAGTCAATTTTCTTTTGAGTGCTTTTCAGTTTTTTCCTTCTGTGTGTTTATTTTTCTATTTTGTTTCGGGACAGCGCTTTGCTTATGCAAATGTTAACATTAGGAATAATAAAAAAAAACGAAAAAGAAAAACCTGGACGAAAGCGCCGAGCATGTGCTCTCGCGAGAATGTAGGAGAGAAGGCGGGAAATGATGGCGTGTCTCTCTGTTTCAGTGGGGAGAATGAGAATCTGAAAAAAATTAGAATCGGGAAAAAGAAATCCTAAATGTAAATCATACATAAATTCTGGCATCACCCAATTTGTTCTGTTCTTTAAGCATACAATGCCTTCATCGCAACATGGAATTGCTAACCCCACCCAGAGGTGCACGCGGGCCCAAATTTTTTGGGCCGGCCAAAATCTCGGCCCTTCCCGGCCCGCCGTTTTAGGGCCCTGGAATTTTGGGCCCGGGCCGGCCCGCTCCGGCCCGATTTTAAAATCCGTCTGATTTCAATTTCTAATTCGTAATTTTCTTAGCGAAAATTTTTTCTTTTAGCTTGCCGTTCACAAGGCTTCTCATTTACTTCATTCTGAACAGGAATACAACCCCCGAGCTACAATATTATGTATGAGCAATATGAATTCGCTCTGTCATAAGCATGTTCGTTTGCAAATTTTTGAAAATCGTGCCCATTCGGGCTCAGGGCCGGGCCCAAGGTTGGGCCCGGCCCGGCCCGGCCCTACAGGGAGGGCCCTAGCTTGGGCCCGGCCCGGGCCGGCCCGGGCCGGCCAGGCCGCGTGCAGCTCTGACCCCACCACATATAAATTCTTACTAGGAATGCGAACCACCTGTTGCGCTGATACAATATTCTGTTATTTCGTTTAAAGGAGGTATCCGACGAAAAATTAATGTCTCGTAATATCTGTTTCCCAGGTCAGAAATGGCCTAAAAGATCGATTAGAAGTGGTCCCGTTCTCTGAAAGTAAGTATTATTGTTGATATAAAGCATTTACGTCCGGAATACGGTAGATTTTCTCTCTGATCTTGTGATCTTTGAACTCCGAGTTCACTCACAAGCGAAAGCGAGACAGAGATTCGCACCTCACTGGCCTGGTCAAAGGAGTGCAAAGAACGACCAAATCGGTGCCAATCAATCTGACACTCTGGAGAAAAGACACACGATCACACACATTTGATATAACAATGGTTTTTGCTGAGTAACCGTTTTCATTCTTCAAATCCAAATATGTACATACATTCATTGCATTTCATGCTTTTCCGATGGATAACACCGTTCATCCGTCGCAATTTGATCCGACCGTCGAACAAGTGCAGCGAACTCGTGAGCGTGTTCGCGTTCGTCTACTGGAGAATCAGCGGGCGTCGAAGATCGTCGCGGCCAACACGCCATCAGAGATACTCCGATGCAGATGCGGTCGCTGCGGAGTCGTCTCGGAATACAGCAGTTCCTATTGCTGCCAGACGGCGCTGTTACATCCCGAGAAGCTGCTCCGCACAGGAAGGGAAGTCAGTGACTTCCTGGCTGGGCTTGTCGGTGACGAAGTCGTCGACTGTGTCACTTCGTGCAACCGCTTCAAATCGCAGTTTCTGGATGACAATAGCGCTCGCATCGCGGCGCGGCTCTACGAACTCTACGAAGACAGTACGACGCCGATCAGAGACACGCCAAGCAACAAGTAAGTAAACAACGAAGAGAAACTATTACAGAGAGAGAGAGAGAGTGAGAGGTAGAGAGTGAGAGGGGAAATAGAGAAGAAAGAGAGAGAAGGAAAGGAGAGAGAGAGAGAGAGAGAGAGAGAGAGAGGAAAGAGAGAAATAGAGAGAGAGACAAAGGAGAGAGAGAGAGAGAGAGAGAGAGGAAAGAGAGAAGAAATAGAGAGAGAGAGACAAAGGAGAGAGAGAGAGAGAGAGAGAGCAAGAAAGAGGCGATAGCCAGAAGTGAAATGGAGAGGAAGAAAGATATAGACAACCAAAGTAAGCTAAGTGCTATGTAAAAAATCTTCAGATCTATGCGATACGGCATGTACAGATATCTTGCCACGGAAATTTGGAATAGAGCGGGCAGGAGCAACAGGATTGAGTTCCCTTCTTGCATCGTGACCGCCATTCGCGAAAAGTGGCCAGAATCAGACGGTATCTACACCGGCTTTTTTGAAGTTGATGTTGAATAATTTGGCGATAAACACGTACCTGCTGTTTCCCATGCTCCAATCTAACGAAGTGTGAAGCAAATTGCGGTCAACTTGTGCCCTTCGGCAAGTAATTTCCCGCCAAGAAAGTGATATGTGGGATGACATTATAGGATAAGGTCAGTGTCAGCCATGGTTCGTTTCTTCTGTTGCGTAGTATGCGCACGGAATAGAATAGAATATGAAATGGCTAGGTTCACTATAATTCCCCTGAAGAGACGACTATGGATTCGCGAGATCTGCCAAGGAAACCCCTCCCAGGAGCCTCTGCTCTCCCATAATCTTTCCCTCTACCTGGATCCATATCTCTGCCACGTTCACTTCAACAGCAGCAACTTCCAACGAACTGTAAATGGACGTCTAGTTCTCGTCGGTTCGGCTATGCCTTTACCCTGCGAAGTCATAACAATCCAGATAAGTCATCATTTTTATACATACAATTTTATAGTCATCATTTAAATACATATACAAACACCAGCATCGGGTTTACCGTGAGCGTACCGTGCTGGCGTGCCAAAGGGACACATAAAAACTACATAAAAAAGGACAGAAAACTTTAGGGACCGTCTGGCTCTCGAAGTAGGGCAGGCAGCGATAGCCAGCTTCTTCTCACGGCCGGGACGTCACCGACACCTCCCCGAATCCTTCCAACACCAGCTCGGCTACGACATCTCCTCACAGCTCCGTCTCCGCTCGCGCGCCCTTCCCGACCGATTCCTGCAATGCCGAGACTATCGAATGAGAGTGCTCCACCAGGGCGATTAGTTAGCAGTAAATCAACTATGCTTGCCCTGGCCTCTCCAACTCAGCCACCCACTCTGACTCCCATATACAAAGGGGAATCTAGCGAACAAGTGACGGAGGTAAGTAATAAGGAGTAAAATGTAAACTGAATGAAAACTATTTCATCTTTAGGATGAATGCGAGTGCGAATCGGATGACGTCTTCACACAGGAAACAAGCACCTGCTGCATCCAGTCTCCTGCAAAATGCGGTATTGTAGACCTCGAACTGCTAGCAGATCTTTTTCGGGACTGTATAAAATGCGCCAAGGAGGACGTTTGTGATGTTAGTTTTCTTTAGAATCTAAAGAAATTTTAGAATTTTACTTTAAAAAAATAAAAATATTTTTTTTAGACCATTTCTGCGCTGTTTTGAAGGTTGTTATAAAAACGGAGGGAGCAGTAATACAAGTGGAATCGACATGTCGAATCAACCGAGACCACCAACGGAAATGGGCAAGCAGCCGCAAAGTCCCAACTTCTGGAGGTTCACCCAAGGAGAAGCTATATGCTGTCTCACTCGACATAGTAGGCGCAGTGCTATCAACGTCTCATGGATACGGGGTACTATCGTGTACTACTAAATATGACGTGTAAAGGAATTTTTTTAGGCACTTGCTCCTACCATGAATGCATTGGGGGTTGCGATGATGTCGAAATCATCATTCTACGACATCCGCAATTATTACTATATTCAAGCCATCGACAACGTCTTCGAGCGAGACCATAAGTTTTGGACCTACTTTCTGACAAGATCAAGGTTTGGACACTAATTGAAAAAGTGCAAATTATTATAGAATTATCATAATAACTATCAGGGTGATCCTATTCATATATGTGGGGATGGGGCCTACGACAGTAGGGGATACTGCGCCCTTATCTGTCGCTACGAACTAATGGCTCTACCGTACAACACAGTAGTCCAGTACAGCGTCACTGACAGAAGCGAAGCAGGTAATGATTAAATATAAAAATAAAGAAGAATCAGAATGGTAATCTGATTCAAGCATCCTCTCCTGCGATGGAGCCGCTGGGTCTTCAGAAGGCACTTGACGTCTTGCTTGGAGAGCTTGGAGGAGCGGGAACGAATCCAGTTGCCACCATCACGACGGACCGAAGTCGATCCGTGGCCGCTCTTCTTCGTCCCTACAATATCAAGCACATGAATGATTTGTGGCATATTGTCCGAAATCACACAAAAACCATTCTTGAGGTTCGCTATATTCAAAAAGAAAAAAAAAATTTTGTTTGTTTGAGATGTCTAAGAAGAGGAAATACGATGGTCTTCGTGACTGGGCAAGAAGCTTGATCAACCATGTCTACTACTCGATAACCACGTCAGGGGGAGATGGTGAACTAGCACGACAGAAATACCTCGCAACACTGAATCACTTGGATGGAATACATCAGTGGCCGAAGGTATAAAATTTAGACTAAGCGAAGGAATAAACAAAGATTTAGAGCGCTCGCTTCCCAACATTCACGAGCTGCACGCATGGCCCACTCCCACAAGAGGATAAAAAGCTTCCCAAAGTTGCAAGAGAATGGGTCGAAGAGTATTTCGAAGGACAAGCCGATGACATTGCTCGGACTTCACCATTTTTGACCACATCGCAGGTAAGCTTGCTTACAAAATAAGCCTAATGAATGAGAGCTAGTTTAGGTGGAATCTTTCCATGGATTCTGTGCCCGATTCTGCCCAAAGGATCACTATTTTACGAAAGAAGGCACAAATCTTCGAATGAAGATTGCGATCATTGCATGGAATGGCAGAAAGCGCGAATTTGTCGATGGGCAAATTAATCAAGTCGGAACAAACGGGTATATAACAAGACGAGGAAGATGTACAGGGACCAAATCGTCTACAGCCCGGCTTCTTACAACTATAGGTATGAAACTTTGTAAAACAATTAGCAATATAACAACCACTTCAATGGAGGCAGGAGATAATAGCCGAAGCTCACCTCATTCGCCAATCAATGGCACATGCCCCTTCTCGGAAGGAATGCGCTGACGGTAATGAAGATGAGAGCGACGCCGAGTTGGGGCCAGCTGATGACTTCTCACAGCTTCTCGACAACGAGGACGAGGACCCTGATGAAGATGACGAAGTTTACAGCGAAGAGTTTTAGTTGAGAATGCGAATATCCTTGACAATATATATAGTTATATTAGTTTATGTATAACAAGTCTACAAATTCAGTTCAATACTATTGTTTCCTTTCGTAAGAAAATACATTATTCATGCACGGTTATATTGCAATAACTAGCAGTTTCGAATAAAGCCATAATACTTTGCTGATTCTTCGTATTAAAGTAAGAATATGTCAAAGGAGAAACCGTCCCTGCAGTTGCCAGTATCGAATCTGCGGAAGTTGTGCGATGTCCTGTTCGCAGAATGGAACGTTTCCAGTTGTCAGAAACTGAAAAATTCATCACAAGCCGACACTGCATTCAAAGTTTGAAAAATATAACATATTAGGCAAGAATTAATGGAAAAGAAATGTTGCAATGAAATATAAAGAATACTTAAAGCTGCAGTTATTTTAGCCTTCATCTAAAACGAATAACATTCATTATAGCATAAAAAGACTGATCTAAACTATCCATTGGCGGATGAGCGATGCCCAGACTGACCCGACATACAAGCCTTTAAGAAAATAACGTTATTGCACGACCAGGTCTAAGGTAGAGAAATGATTGTAATGTGTTCAGCGAGAAATACACGCCAAATGGTTATATTTAGGAGAAACGAATTACCAAAAAGTACATTATTATAATACAAACTAAGTAAGAAAATACGCAAATGACGCTCATTGCATCACTGCAAGTGTCATGAAAATGCGCACTTTCTAGTTTGAAGTTTAAAATTTGAAAAAATTTGAAATTTTTGTAGGGCATTCAGTTAGGGCGTTTCCAGTTGGGAGTTTTTCTTAGTTTGAAATGTACTTTTATTAGATACGGTATTTGTTTCGTCGGATACTTCCTTTAAAAAAAATGATTCTTGCCTTTCGCGCATATCATGGTGCAAAATATATCTTTTATGTGGGTGAATTATGGGTTTGGTGCTTGTCTTTTTTTATAACAAAATTAAATCTTTTTTTATAAATATATGTATCTATTAATTAAATATGAGATCCTAATTTTAATGAAATTTCGTTCTAATTATAACAGCTTAACTGACACATTTGAGGAGAGAGAAAGAGGAGGGCCGCCGTGGCAGTCGCAGCAAAAGCGAGCGCTGCCGGCTGCTGGCAAATATTATTTCCCTTACAATTAAACTTTATTTATAAATGAAATTTCTTTAAAAATTAATTTTTTTAAAATAATTTTATTAAAAAATAAATATAGGTATGTCCTGTACTACTCTTCTACCATGTACCCTTTCCTAGTTCTTTCTTTATCTTTTCTTCCCTTTTTTCTTCCGTAAGTCCAAAATGGCCTACATAATTTGGAGAAGTCACGACTTTGCAACGTGTCTTTTCCGCTCTCTTCCTGTCCTTTCTCCGTCATCCCTCTCTCTCTCTCTTTATTCTACCCAGCCCCTCCCCTTTTCCAATCTCTCCCCCTCTCCAATCTCGACTCTTGCTTTCCTATCAACTCTCTCTATCTCTCTAACTCTCTCTCTATTTCTCTATTTCACTTTTTATTTCCCTCTCCGTCTCTCTCTCACACACTCTCTCTCTCACTCTCTAACATCTCACTTCTTGTGCACTTTCATTTTTAGTTTGACTTCTCTTTGCTTGTCTAAGCTCCGCCAACATGCCGACTTCCAGCTCCTTATATTCGTCCAGCGGTTGGCCGACATACGCTCCCAAGGTTACTACATACCATTGTGTGGCTATCGCCGGCGGTGCTACTTCCAAGGCCCGGCCCGTGGCGAATTTTCAAGTGCAAAAAGGCTTGAGATCTGCAAAAACTACTCCCACAGCTAGAATCGACTCTCACTTGAACGCCTTTTAAATTCACTCACTCTTCCTATTCTCGAATGCTAATAAGATCTTACGAAAAAGCGTGCTTGGACACCCTTGTCAATTCCTATGTCTGCACACCAGGAAAGAGGAATACCTATGAAGCTCTCAAACTCTCAAGCTCATGTGCAAGTGTAAAGCGTCTCAATGTAATAGTTTTAATTTCTAGAAAGAAGAGTGTCAACTCATCATTTATAAGATATTTCCAAGATTTGAAATAAAGTTGTCCCTGCTCAAAACCACCTTCTGATCTGTGCAGGCCATTCCCGATGACTTTCTCGGCCGAGTCATCGATCCGTGGCATTGACGACTTCGTGTTTCGCACGGCGGGCGACGCGATGGACACGGCGGGAGAAGCGAAACAGACGGTAATACGGAGGGAATCGTACGCGTTAATTTTGCAGTTTATAATAAAAAATATGACAAAATAATGGAGCTTTGATATTTGCCAATATTTCTACTTCCACAATGAATTTCGTGTTCTTTTATTCCATATAATTCAAAATAATTACTTGTGAATTCCACTCATTACTCCACTGACCATTGTTCATAGTTCACTGAAACAATTTTTTTGATATTCCTTATTGAAAAAAAAACAAATTGCAAACTGGTGCATTTCTTACGCTCAATTTCAATCTATCAATGTGTGGATTCGTTTTCGTGGTTAAAGTTGAAGCGGGCAGAGCATGGTACACGTTGTCAGAGTTTCTGTCAATACAAAATGACAGAAACCTAACGATTCTTTCTTTTGGTTTCAATTTATCACACGCACATAATTTGTAAAAAAAAAATAGAACTTCAAAAATTGTGAAACAAAATTAAGAAAAATTAATATTGCCATATTTTCTTCCTGATGACATCGCTTACGGCTGGGGCGAGTGTCCTTCTTCTCTTCGATACCAGCCCGAGTCTGCCCACTGCATCCTCACTGACTGCCGACTCTCCAAGCACTTTTGTGATGAGTGCAGTCTGGGGAAGCGGACGGCGGAGGGGCTGCTGCTCATGCCGCCTGGATTCAACCCACTTTCGTCCATAACTCTGCGTTGTCTTCAATTTTTAAATTAGCGCTGAAAACAGATAACTAATTAATTTTAAGGCCCTTTACCGATCATTTGCAAATGTAGATGTCCGAATTATGGAGAGATGGACGATTGGGGCTTGTTAAATGAAGAGACTCGAGGCGGCCAGAAAGTGAGATAGGGGCCGGGGATGGAGTGACTCCAAACGGCGCAGGAATCGTCATACTGTATGTGGTTGACTGGTCGGTGTACTGTAGCTGGCTTGTCAGGGGGGGGGGACCAGCCGCGGCATTAATCTTGCCGTTTGTCCAAGACATGTCAAGGACAATCGGTCATGAGCGTTCATGGTCATAACCATGTCAAGGACACGTCATGGATATGTCATGGACACCTGCACATATGCGCTTTAAAATACTTTTTTTTACATTTTCAACCCTTTTTACTGTTATTCTACATTTATTTCACAAAAATAATCAAATTAAAAAAAAAGACGTGAAGTAAAGTTGGCGTGCCCAGCGAGGTCTGGCGACCCCTCGTCGGTTGCTCGAGTTGCACACTTTAGAAATTACATATTCTACGCTTTATTTATACGGGATTTGCAACAGCCAAAAAGAAAGAAATTGACATCGTTTGAAAAATTACGTACCTTAAATATCTTCGTTATGTTTTTCGTTATATATTTTTTAATGTTTATACACATATACACTTTTGCTAGAAGCCCAATTTTTACATCCGGTGGTTTTAATTGAACCTGTTAGGTTAAGCATCTGCAGCATTTTCAAAGGATTATTCCTTCTTTGTTAGCTACATAAATTATGTCTACCATCCATGTGCTGTTTGTGGGAAAGTTGGTCAGGTCGGCACCCGCTGTCCTTGCGTTCCCGGACCTGGCCCAGGCTGGACATCCTTGGAGGTCTACCTATGGGCCGCAGAGTTAATTTTCCGCTCTTTGGAGCAGTCGATAAAACAGCGAGCGGTAGGCCTGGGACTCTATTGTACAAATTAGCTAAAATTCTGATTTTTACGTCCTGTGGTTTTAATTGAGCACGTTAGGTAAAGTAGCCGTAAAAGAGTTGCTGGATTGCTCGAGGTCCCCCTTATTTCCCTCATTCTACCTACAGCATTCAACAAAACAGCAAATGATTGTACACACAGAAAATAAATTCTGTAGTTTTCGCCAGGAGGCGGAAAAGACCGAGGATAATTCGTGAAATTCGGCGCCTGCGCCAAAACTACAGAATGGGGGTCGAGTAGAATTCGTAGTTTCCGCGCAGTGAGAATACGCTGATTTCTAGGCTCCGCCCCTTTTTATCCTGGCCTCTCGAGAGATCTCCCCGCCCCACATTTTGCTGAACTTCTTATTCCTTTCGCCCTCCAGCATTTATTTTTCAGAACTCCAGTTTAAATCATCCTTAGGAGGCATGCGAATGCAAGTACATGTCATCATTTTACATAGTTTATTTTGTCTTCAGTATACAAGAAAATGGCACAAGAATTCATGATTATACTTCGCATATTTTGCTTCATAGTACAAGAAAGTGGCAAAGTCCCGTAGCTTTCCCTTACCAGCCAAACAAATAAACAAGTTGATATTACAGCAGCGTATACTTTTCAACAACATAACAACATTTAACAAGAAAAACTCAGGAAGTAGACATCTAAGTCTATGTCTACACAAAACGTATGTGCGATTAACAGGTAATTTACAGCTGATCGATAGTTGCATTAATTGAGTTTGCAACTGAACGGCCAATATTGGACTTGATGTCCCAAGTATGTAGTCCAACCAGAAGAAGCATGACCAGCCAAGCGTCGGAAACGTCGGGGTCCCATTTCAAATGGAACACGTAGTGCGAGGCCAGACACACGAGCACAGCATGGAGAAGGCCTTCGCTGCATACAACTTCGTTGCCCTATAAAAAGTCCTAGTATTTCCCTTTAATAAATTGAAAATAACGCATGAAGGATCCCTTTTAGCCGAAGTACTAGTAACAACTGACTTGGATGAAGACTCCAAACTGTTTCCTGCTCCGACCATACCCCACGACCACAGGCTGCGTCTGCACTTTCTTCTTCTTGCCGTTATCGCATAACGACATCTTGGCCAATTGGGTCAGCACGCAAGACGCATCGGGTTCATCCTGATATAAGGCATTTGTGTATAATACACTACAGCACAAAGACTTGATAAGAAAGGTTTTTACAACAAACTACTCAAAAGTGAACAATGAAAACCAACGGGCATTTCGATAAAGATTCGGCTGAGTCTCGAGATGCGCTTTCTCTGGTCTTGATTCCTCAGCAGCACCATTATTCGAATAAATGTAAGATGAGTTAGGCCGTCTGGAAGCACATATAAGCACCCTCAGATTAGATTAAGCCAATTATTGAAGGTATTTCAACCTTCTCCTTCGAGTGTCACCATGCTCTCCAATGCACTGCGTGGTCGTGCTTCAGTCGTTGCGGCCGCCAGACATGCAACAGCTTCCTGCACTCGGTCCCATTTCGTCAGGAACGGCTCGAGGGCTATTCCCTCGGACACCTCGAAGTCTTGGAGAATCTGTTGAACAGTTACCATTATAAAGTTTCTTTTGCCAAAAACGTTATCAATTCGAACCAGGGAAGGAGTGTGGAGCTGCCTGATAGCGTTGAAAGAGGCAGCGACTCCTTTCTCCTTGATAATCATATAACGAAATTGCCTAAAAAGAGAATCAACATAACCTTAAATCAATGAAATACATTGTTACTTGAGCAAAAAGTGCTGTAATTTACAATGTACCTCGTAGCGTCGACAAGCTGGTGAGCGAGATGAGAGTCGGCGATCTGTTGTTGAAGTTCTACATTTAGTTCCGCTTGTTCTTCGATGGTGTGCTCGGAGCTGAGAATGCGTCTCTTGCGGTAATCGCGTGTCGCATACAGCCCGTTCTTCTTTAGCTGCTGTTTCTTATTGTAGAAGAACTCGAACAAGATCGACTTGAAGTTTAAAACATAGACTTTCTACAACAACATTTTTATACGTTTATGTTTTCAATTTAACTATTGCCAAAAGAAAACCTGGTCAATGCATGGATACTTGTCACACAAGTGGGCAACGAAATTCCGGACCTCGTCTGGTCGTGGTGAATATCGTCTATGAAGTAAGCCCTTTATGCACTTCTTATCTAAGCCATCTAAATACTAACTTGTCACAGTGATCCAGAAGAATGTTGCCTAGCCTCCTTTTGAATCGATTTCGAGCAATAACATTGTGGTCGAAGCTGTCGCTCTGCATCAGCTGCTCGTACAGACCCTTGCAATCGCTTCCCGAAAGAACATCTAAACAAAGAGCAATATGTGTTTCAGCACAATTCATGCTTAATATTTACCGTGAATCGAAAATGAAGAAAGATTGCTGTTGAGTGCAGGTGAGGTTTTCTGCAGGGGAAGCCGTATTACCCTTGGTTCTCTCTTAAGAACAACATCAGAATTATTCCCATTAGTTAAAAAAAAAATTTTAATGAACAAAGTAACAAGCGTGCCTGACCTTTTAGAATCCCAGAAACGGAAGCTTCCTGCATCCGCCCAGCCGTACGTTCAAAGACTCCTTCGTGATTCTCCTCAGAGTCCGAGACATCGTCCTAATAACGAAAAGTTACAGTAATATTAAATATATTTTTTCTCTTCAACACAAGAAGAAGAGTCCAATTAAAAATAAGAAAAAAGTAGTCTCACTCCATCAAATGAAGTTTCTGCGGAAGGAGGAGATGTTGCCGAATTCGGTCTCCTCTCCTGATGCGAACCGCCGGCCTGCATTATTCAAAGGTGATTTCCATGCACACGGTAGTTTTGAAACAAACAATACCTCAACCGTTACGTGCGCTTTTACATGGTGGGCAACCGAGAAATTGTGCGGCATGAGGGAGAAGTGATTGTCACCAATAGTGTGCGAGAGTTTAAAAACTCTCAGCCTCGAGTTGTCCCATGCACTTTGAATGAATCCCTCTATTTCATCAATTGATGCCAGCTGGCAGGTACAAGTCCCCAAAGTCGCAATAGGGACACAGTCCTTGTATAACAACGCCGTTATACGCATCCTAAATATTGCTTATAAAAAAGAACATGGCAATTGCAAGTAGAAGACGTGGAGAATAACCACATCAAACTATGACGCAAATTAGTCAACATTTACTTTATCCATCAGAAATTCACACGAGTTAGTAAGAAGCATAAGATTAGCACATTTAATACACTGGCCAGTGGCGGAGAGGAACGAGGAGTGCGGTGTCATGATAGTATGCATCAAGTGGGTGGGCATTCACAAGCGATTCAAATTCGACGATAGAGAACTGTTGCAAGGGTTGAATGTCGAAACAGTTAATATCATCACGCCAGGAGAGAGTCTCGCAATTCTGAACAACAATACGCCAGGCATCATTAGAATGGAAGAAGAATCGGACAAGAGCAAATGAGGGTTGAGCACCTTTTGACATTGAAGTAATCAAGACATCACGGTCACTGAAGGACATTCCACACCAGGTCATACGGTGGCACAACTGTTCGGGGTGCGCGCACTTTAGGGCCCGTAACAGTTCAACCAACGGGGAATCATTCGGAAGTTGGTCGTAATCAATGGGCACAGTAGCAGGGGTGGCAGAAGGTGAGAACTTTGCGCGCTGGTTAGCCAAATGCAGCTGCAGGTGGTGGATGGTGCTATAAGGCATATTACGGTAGTTCTTGGACGTGTAAGACAAAGTCTTGACTGAAGCATTGACTTGCTCATAGTACATCGTCCATGACAGAACAGGCGGGCCATTATTGCGCACGAATTCAGCATAATGCAGTAAATGATGGCATTTTACAGTGAACGACACCGAATCATCAATTGCAAGGCACGACTTAACAGACACGATATAGTCATGAACGGCATTCTCAAGGGCCGGGATGTCATCATGAGTGAAGTGCGGCTGCATAAGAAACAGAATGGCACGGACGAGCAACAAGAAAGACTTCCATTCAAGTGAAGAGGTATCAACAGATGCATGCAGGGCAAGTGGGAGTACTCTCATGAGAGTATAGGTTTGGGATGCGCGCTGCTTCGCAGTACAGCCGGACAAGACTTGATTGCTGAACGGAGTGGGACGCGAGGAGGAGTCTTGAGACCCGAACGGGAGAATGCTGACTAGTGCATTTACTTTGCAAACGCGCACGCCGCTTCTATTTGCAAAGTTCAGGAGTCTCACGATTGCCCTTTGGCACTCCCCTTCAAACAGATCGTGCATCAAATCTAGACCGTAGTCACTGAACATGTCGTATTCGGGGAATTTCAAGAGAGGGTGACATGGCTACACAATGAACAATCAGGGAACTCTGAGCTGTGAGCCGTGCACAAGCGGCACGTGTATCCAACTCCAAAGTTCTTCGCAAGGCCTCGCAGCTCGTTTTGGGCCTTGTTGTCCGCGAGCAGCGAGAGGAGGACCGGCTGGTAGGCGACGCCGTCGACATGGATGCCTCCGGACTCCCGAATGGTAGTTAGGTCCTTCTAAAAGAAGAATTAACTTTATTAGTACAACCGAAAAAAAAATTATGCTTGAAAGTTACAAAACAAATCAAACTTGCTAACCAGGAGGACTTCCAGCACAGGTCGGAATTGGTGCGAGCTGTGGTCACTGGCGTAGGCGACTGAGAAGACGTGTTTGGCTGCTTGCGAAGAGCTCATCCGAAGGGGCAGGCCGGTCAGCTTGACGAGGAAGATGGCCAACGAGTTGCCGCTAGCCTTCGTACCGAGCGCTCCTCCAGGCGACATGTCGTCGAAGTAGAGGAGAAACGGGAGGTCCACCATTCCGGCCGTTCCTTGCTAAACGAAATCAATCAATATAATTACAAAGCGCATTCTTAAATGTGAAAAGATTCAGCGTTAAAGAGATAAAGTAATGTTACTCACCCTCTTGCCATGTAGCGCTCCGTCGAGGTGGCAGCAGAGATCACTCCGGTGGACGCCGTCAAACGCGCCATGTTTCTTCGCAAAGCTAATCGCTTCCCTCAGAACATGGCGCAGCGGAACGGTGTAGTAGAGCTCGGGCCGTTGTACTCTCTCGGCTTCTCCTTGTGCGTTCCGTTGAGTCAACTGTAGCACACCCATCGTGTGAGTCCATATCTCCGCTACGTAGACTCGAGGAGACTGCACACGTAGCAGAGATATGGACTCACACGATGGGTGTGCTACAGTTGACTCAACGGAACGCACAAGGAGAAGCCGAGAGAGTACAACGGCCCGAGCTCTACTACACCGTTCCGCTGCGCCATGTTCTGAGGGAAGCGATTAGCTTTGCGAAGATGGTGGTCATGTGTTTTCCGGCGATTTTAATTCAGCCTGCTAGGTTAAGTACCTGCAGTATTTATGATAGTTTGTTGCTTCTCCATCCAGATTTGCAAATAGTTTGATAAACCATCTCCCAAAGCCATGTGCTGTTTGTGGCAAAGTTGGCCAAGGTGGCACCCGGTCTCTCTGCTTTCCCGGATCTGGCCCAGGCTGGACATCCTTCGGGATTTAACTATGGCGCCCAGAGTTGATTTATGCTCTTATTGTTAGTAAGAGTCGACGAAAAGTCAACGGATAGTAGGCCTGGGGATATATAATTCGAGGTATCTGAAAAGGTGCTCAGCACAACTCCGCGAGCCCGCCGCCCGCGCCAGCTCAACATGCCACTCGGGCCGTCCGCCGACTTTACGACAGAGAAACTTTCATTTTCTCATTTTCACCCTGGATTCTTCGTTTCTTCGATCATTTCATCGTATGTAAGACGTTCGCGCAAGTTCAACAAAATACTGTCAGAACTTTTTTCTGTCAATCTTGGTTCTCACGCTACTCTTCCTTCCTTGATCTTTATTCTAACTCTATTTGTTAGATTCTATTCTCCTTCATTAAAATTGTTTATGAAAAAATTGTGTAGCCGGGATTCGAAAGGATTGCTTGTTAGTTCGTTTTCCCATTGATTTCGATCTGGTTTCTCTTTCTCTCCCTCTCTTCCACTATCTTTGTTGAGAGGCAATAAAAATTTTAATGATGCCCTTTATCGATCTTTTACAAATGGAGCTGGCAGGATTATTAGGAGATGGATGATTGGGCTTGTTGAATGAGGAGACTCGAGGTGGCCATAAGGGGACGGAGGGGCAAGCCAAAGGAGATCGGGGTAATGTCGCCGGCTTGGTCTTACTGTGGAGTGGTCGGGGTACTGTAGCTGGCTGGTCGGGGCGGGACCACAGATTCCGCCTAAGACCCGGCGCCGGCCGAATCGGCGGTGACCGCGAGCGTCAGGACGATTTCGCCTTCCTGGCACTCGGATACGAATGGATTACGCGGATCCACCTCCTCCTTCGGCACCGTCGCGTACTGCACCACCAGCTTCTCCTGAGAGGGAGAGAGAGAGAGAGGAGAGAGGGATGGAGAGTGGAGAAAGGGAGAGAGAGAAGGAGAAGAGAAGAGAAGAAAGAAGGGTGGGAGTGTGAGGTATGTAGTGTGAGAGAGAGAGGAGAGAGAGAAGAGAGAAAGAGAAAGAGAGAGGATGAGAGTAGAGAGGGAGAGAGGAGAGAGGGAAATAGAAGAGAAGAGAGAACGAGAGAGTGCGCGAGAGAAGCAGAGACCTCCTTGGCCTGCCCTCCGCTCATCCGCACGACGTCGAGTGTCTCCTTGCCGTCGATAAAGCCGTAGACCGGCCGGACGCGGAAGAACGCGTTCGATGAGGTCTTGATCTGGAAAGAGAAATCAACGAATTTATAGCTCGTATTGAAAGATTGAATTTATCAATTGAATATCGATTCACTATATCGAATAATATATTTCATTGTTGTAAATAGACAAAGCTTGATCAGCAGAGAGAAATGAACTCGATCGATTGATTCCAGCAAACTAAATAAGCCATTAGTAAATTCGAACGCTCTAGCGAAAAGTTCAGTAATTGCATTTTTGAAATATTCAAATTCGGCGCCGGATTTCAAAACAATTTCTCTTGAAAAGATCATTTTGAAACGTCATACGTCTTCCATAAAAGGTCCGGTTGATCTCATAATTGAGGCATTTCTAGATTGGCTTACGATTTTCTGTCTGGCATCACCGAATTATTTTTTTCCCTTTGAAAGAGGGCATTTCCTTGAATTACGAAACGCGAACTTCTAGAAAAGATGCATTATTTAGATGCATTCGGGTAAATGATCTACATTTGTGAGAGCTCCTTTGAAAAGCTGTCACATGACATAAATACGGCCAAGCTCTTGGGAGGGAGCCTTTTTCTTGCACATTTTTCAAGTTATATTCCTTAAATTGTTTTTTTTCTCTCTCTCTCTCGTGTATTCATCTCCTAAACTCCGGTCCTTGATCTCCTCTCCTAAATTCCGGTCCTTGATCTACCTCTCCTAAATTCCGGCCCTTGATGTACCTTGAAGGCGAGTCTCTCTGCCGACTGCGAGACGATGGAGTGCGAGGAGGAGCTGCCTGAGATGGCGAAGCCCACTGGAGAAAGAGAGATTTCAACAAATTAAGCATTTTGCATAATTTTTTTTAAAATTAATTTTTATTGAATAATAAGCTTCCAATATCATCAAATAAAAAAAAATTTTTTTCGCTATTTTTCTCTAAACCAAATGCTTTTACCATTTTTTTTTCGCAATTTGATATTGTTTTTTTTAAAGCAAGCCTATATATTTTTCTCAACTAATTAATTATATCGAAACCTGCTCATCAGTCATGTCGGAAGAAGCAAAGAAGTGAAGTTCGAGAGCGAGAGGGCGAAGCGACCACCTTCCGTTTCGGAGCGACTGTTAAATGACCGAGAATTGTGCGAATCATTTGAGATTGTTGTGCACTTTCATTTCCCTCTTGCACTTTTAATATATTTCATAATTGTTACACTCTTTGTCTTATTTGCATATCAATGCTTCACCGGCAATTTCTCTTCCGTTTCACTCATCTCGCTCCAAATATTTTTTTAAGCTATCCATTTTCTCAACCCAATCGAATTCAGAAATCCGGACAACTCTCTTCTTTGGCTTCTTCACCAGAAAACCACCGAGACGTTTGAATCCTCTCTATTTCTGTTTCTCCGTTTATATCGTGCACATTATTTCTCTTTCAAATCAATCCAAGCTTTAACACCAATATCCATTTTCTGTATCAGGGAGAGCGAAGTAAGGATGCTTGTTGAATCTAAAAGCATAATCAAAAAATATACAAAATTCAGATCGAAAACAACGGAATTGCAATTTATGCGGCTACTTCGTAGGGGGGAGAAAGCGCTGGCTGCCGACTGAGAAACCACATTTATTTTAATTGAAACGTCTTTATGAGTAAAAAAATATATTTTGCTAAATTGAACTCCTTACTTATAAAGAATTTTTTTTGCTAAATTGAACCCCATATTTGGAGTAAGGAAAAACTAATTAAGTAGACAGATGTCAGGACGCTTCAATTAAAACCAAATAAGGTATCAGCTTGAAAAGCAAAAAAAAGCTGCAGCTACGAGATATTGCTGACCAAAATCGCCGGTTCAAACGAGAGATAAATGGCGAAAAACATTGTGACTTTGAAATCCAAATAATGAAAGGAGGCGAAAAAACAAACAGAACAAGCTGTTCACATCTGAGAGAGGCAAGCGGAATATTTTTATATGACAAATTAGACATTGGCCAGCAAGTCTCTGAATTCTTGCAAGCTTTTAAAGGAGCCAAAAACTCAAGTTTGAATTCGCGCCTTTTTGTCTGAGACACAAGGGCGAGAGAGCATGTGATTTTGAGAGACGGGACTACAGTAGTCGGGGAAATTCAAATGGATTATGCCCTGAGTTTCGTGCTCCTTTAAGATGGGAAAGGGGGGGGGGGGGGTTGGGGATACTGAACTACTTAGGAGATTATGAGGGGGAAGCACCTTATTTTGGGGGGGGGGGGGGAAGATTTGTCTAACCTAAAAAAAGATGCGCAAGGCCCAGGGTGAAACTGTAATTTTGCTCGACTAAGGAAAAACTGTAATTTCGCTCGCTCGACTACGCACGAAATGAAGCGCTCGCTTGGCATGGGCTCAAAGGGAGAGAAAATTTTTTTAAAAAGCAACAAAAAAGCAGGCTCATATTTTGTGCTACCGAATCCGGAATGTAGCATTTAGAAATCTTACAAGTAAGCTGAGGAGAAGCGAAGCGAAAAATGCACGAGATATACAAACATACACAATCTGTTAGCAATGATATACACCGATGCCAATAAATCAGCTACAACTGGGTCAAAATGAGAAAAAAAATACTTTAAAAGAAAACTGTTTCTAAGCTCGTAAAAACTATGCACAAAAAGACTTCTAAAAATCAACATTGAATGGGTTAAATAAGATGAATGCAGAAAATTACAATAAATCGTGGACAAAGTGTATTCAACCCATATGAATACCAGAGAGGATGGCGGTAGACGAAGCGAGAGATATTTAAAAAGGATTTGGAGATTTCGGGGTCCCTCGGTTAGAGAATTGGGATCCCACGGATCCCGATTGGGTTTGGTCAGGTCAGAAATGGGTTCCAGAATGGGTTGGCGTTGTTGGTTGCCGGAGTCGAGTGCGCTATGCTTCCTCCGCTTGGAAATGCGCCGCCAGGGGGCTGCTGTAAGAGATTAGTTTTCTTTAGTAAGAATGTAAAATAATTACTTGTTTTAAATATATTCAATGGTCGAACACGTAGTCAATAAAAAAAAATGAGGTAAAAGAACAGTAGAAAGAAAATCATTAATTATATGGCGAAAAACTATCTTACACTTCTATTCCATCGACTTTTAAATTTATTACTGGTCCTACAGCGATTGTCTCCCTTACCGTATACATTGTTGGCGCTGCGCCAAACGGGTTAACCATGGTTGGTTGATGAGGCTGCGAAGATGACGAAGCAGCAGTCCCTGCGTAGTATGCCTGCTGTTGAGGGGCAATCGCTCCGCCCCCAAATGAAGCTCCGCCCACTCCTGAAGCTCCGCCCACTAGAGCTTGGACACCAGAATAACCTCCCGGAGTCGATGAAGGCGTGTAGAATGGATTCGAAACCAGATTCACTAAAAAAAATTATTTTAGATCGTATGCTTCAAAGAAAAATTAAAAGCCTATAAGTATGTTTTCTCTACATTTCATTTTGCTTTCTAAATTTCTATTAACCACTTGTATAAATAAACATATCCAATAGATGAAATGGAGAATATTTCAACAAAGAAAAAAAACAAATAATTATTCCCACTCTGTGAGAAGGAGTGTGGTGGTTGGTGGGCGGCGGAGGATGGATTTATTGGCATGTTGCCAAAAGCAGCCGTCGCTGTCGAAGTGTGGAAAGTGTTTGGCACCGATTGGCCGCCGGCGGCCACTGAAAGGGCGCCGAGAGTTGAACTCTTCGAGACTCCGCCCACTCCGTTAGAAGTGACACCGCCGTTGAAAAGACCGCTTGACACAGGCGCCGGCGCTGAGAAGCCTTGAAAGAGGAAAGAGTAGAGACGGGAGAGAGGGAGAGAGAGAGAGAGTGAGAGAGAGAGAAAGAGAAGAGAGAGAGAGAGAGAGTGAGAGAGAGAGAAAGAGGAGAGAGAGAGAGAGAGAGAGAGCGACAAAATATCAAAGAGCGGGCGGATTTCCTCATTTCCTGAGAAACCACTACGTCAAATACACAATATAGTTGAAAATCTGGGAAATGAATATTTTTATTAAATAATAAAAAAACAATCGACGAACCACTCGGAACCCATGCAGGCTTGTGGCTGTCCTTCGTATCGCTGACAGTTGTGGTGTGGAAAAGCTGAAGAAAAAATAACTTCTAGGTTCAAACTTTTGTTAATCAATATTCTATAGCAAATAAGAACCCGTTGATTTCAAACGCATTCTACGTGTAAATGCTTTTCAGGAGAAGTGAATCCGTTCACAGACTGTCTGACTTTTCAAATGGTTAAAAAAATATGTCTAGTGAGCCATAAAAATGGCTAAATATATGCCAAAGCGATCGATAAAACTTCTTAATCAATAAAAAAAATGAATACTACCTCATCAAGCTCCGCTAGCGCTGAATACTTGTCTGCATCGTGTATAGGCATCACCGGGATCTTGTTTTGCTGTTGCTGTTGTTGTTGTTCGAAAGCTCCTAATACTCCACCTCCTTGCCTCTCCTGGCTTACTGTAGTTGTGGAGGGGACGGGGGGTACGGTAGGCTGTGGTGGTTGGGAACATGAGGAGATGGGCAAGCCAAAGGGATCGGCCGTCTGGAGAAGAAGTCCGCCACCGGCTGAAAAATAAAGACAAAGAAATGGGAGGAGCCTGTTCAGTTAGGAAATCTTTAGTGAATATTTATTTATTTACTTACTTATTCGTGCATCATAAATATATAGATTCCATTAACGGTGACCTACTACTAAAAATAGAAATAAAAGCCTATATATCAGCATGGTTAGCTTACTCAACTCAACAACTGTTGACAACACCCTACTATTCATTTTCATACGAAATGGTACGTTCGCATTAGCGAAAGATGTCGATCTTTCTTTTTTAACATATGTTATATGGTGGGGTGATGAAACCACCTGGGATTTGGGCCCAGCCTTGATTAGGGCAAATTGTTTTTTGTACCCTTTGTACATAAATATATATTGATGGAATAAATAAATAACTGTTTAAAAGTAAAGTATTCTTATTTGGCTGTACAGTAGTGGATTTTTTTTAAATTTATATACAAAAATAAATAGATATATTTATATGTTGTTGGAATAAATAAATAAATAAAATATTGTTTTAAAAGTCACGTAATCATACTTGGCTGCGAAGGTGCCGTTTGCTGAATCGTACTTGATGATGACGTCATAATCGATGGAGGCGCGCCAAACTTCTCATCAAAGTCCGCAAAAATGTTATCGATTGAAGAAGGTATTTTCGAGCCATTTGCTGTAGAGGCGCCCTTAAAAATATTATTCTCGTTCGTTCACACATTAAAATACATATGTTCTCCTTTATACACTGATCTTTTTGATTTTTACATTTCTATTTCAACGGATTTCAACACTTCTTCCTTCATCATTTATAGTTAAAATAGTAGCATTATTCCACAAATTACCCTTAATACACCGTTTGCGTTCTTTCTTCTCACTGTGTATTTTCTTCCAATGTTCTTTGTGTGGACAACGTTTCCGATCTTAAAAATAATAACTGCTAATTAATTTCGTATTAATTTTGCTTATTGTTTTTTTTTCAAATAAACTTCTTTATCATTGTTAACATGACGTTAGGGATACGGTAAGAAAAAAACCTAACCTGAACGAAAGCGTTGAGCACCGGTTCTCGTGATAATGGCGGAGAGAAGGCGGGAAATGATGGCGTGGCAGTCTGCTTAGGCGGGGAGAATGAGAATCTTTAAAAAAAATGAGATTCTTAAAAAATGAGATCTAGAAAACAGATAGTCTGGAAAAAAGAAATACTATACATAAATCATACATAAAGTATACAAGAAATTAATATTTCTTTTATTTCTAATTTTTTGCATCAATCTGACCTAACCCAAGAACTCAACAAGGCTTGGCTAACAACAATTTATAAACACTATCATTAGCCATGCAAACCACCTGTGCCGCTCATATAATATTCTGCCATTTCATTGAATATTTTTCACGAAGCAGCAAGCCTTTTGTGCGTATCATGGTGCAAAATTTCTATTTTTTTTATCTCGGTGAATTGTATACATACATTTTTGGATCTTGTTTTTTTTACAATAATTAAATATTTTGATACTTTATAGATAAATAAATAAATATAAATATATACATATAATATCCTCTTTATAAGGAATCAGTGCTGTCTCTGAACTTGGGCCGGGGGTTACAATATAAAAAAATAGTAAACCCGGGGTTTTAAAGTGAAAAATGGCCATCCTTGGGAGATAAACGCTGTCATGGGTCAGATCTATTTTAGCTCTGTAAGGAATTATTTTTAAAATATAATAGAAAAACTGACGCATTCGACGAGAGAAAGGGGGCTGCCGCCGCAGCAAACGCGAGAGCTGCCGGCGGTGGCGGCGCCATGAAATTTGGCGGCGAGAACGGCGGGTCGTGCACTCTTGATCTATGAAAATTTATTATTAATTAACTTATTAATTTATTAATTTATTCATCCATTCATAATAAAGTCTTTACTTAAGACATCTTTTAAGTAACTTTTAAAAGATCAAATTTATCTTTAATGAATAAAAATTCAACTTTCTCCATTTCAATTTATTTCTAAAACAAAGGTTAATTTTTTTTTTTATTATCTGAAGACTCAAAAAACAATAGAATTTCAAAGTACACATTTCATCACTTTGCATAAAAATGAATCAGAATTGAGTTTAAATTTTTTAGATTAGAATTTAAAAAATGAATAAATAAAAATTAAACCGAATAAAATAAAAAGTCATAGTTTGTCGAGAAACTAGTCGAACCTGTTATCTGACGGAATAGGAATGCCGGTGATGAGCTTCTGCTGTTGTTGATGATGATGCTGTGGTTGCGGTGGCGCGAAGACTGAATCCAGCGATACCGACGGAGGCGGGCCAGAGGGAGCAGAAGACGAGCCGAAGATATCGGACGCGAAGAGATCGACCTGTGCAAATCGGGGGCAAAATATAAAAATATTATTAGCATTTTAAATTTGCATGTTTATCATTGCATTTTCAAGAAGAAATTTTAGGGCTATTTCGGCTTATGGCCTAATATAAGATATCCCCAGTCATCATGAGAAACAGATGTTTACAGAAACTAGGGCAATAAAAAGATCGCATTTTTACAAACAGTATTCCATCGGTTTTTAGTGTTATTATACTTACGATTAGTAAAGTAAGAAAGTTACTGTACTCCACAGTAAAAAGCTCACTATATATACCTGTTGTTTCGGTGTGCTCGTCCGCAGTTGCTCACTCCTCGCTTCTCTCGCCTGGTCGATGAGTTGTCGTTGTCTCTCCACCTCCTCTGCTGAGACGTACCACGTCTTCTTCTCGTATTTCTATAAATGAAATTAATTTATATAAGAATATATATATATGTACATTTTTTTGGATTTTGAATTATTTTAGTGTATATTTTAATTTATATAAGAATATATATATATATATATATATATATATATATATATATATATATACATATATATATGTATATGTATATATACACATTTTTTTGGATTTTGAATTATTTTAGTGTATATTTTATAGCTATAAAAATCAGTACCACTATTCTTTTTTTTTCTAACCCGTAAATAACAAAGTCATCTCTCGTTAATAAAACAAAGCACATTTTTGAGTTAGCGAGTCTGCCTATATTCAACGTATCCTGTTTTCCATACCTTGTTTTAAAATAAACAATTGGATCATATCATATTCGCATATGAATTATCTTTCCCAATACGTTTGCTGTAATTCATATTTTCCTACTACGCACAGAACTGCACGAGCAATATTAGCACCATTCAATCAGCAGATAAAGCAACCGTGTCGGCCTGAAACCACGGGAACGCGTTTAGGCCAACTTGCAAATATTATTTTCCTTACAATTATTTCATTTAAAAAATGAATAACCAAAGAGCCAACACAAGGAAAAAATATTGCAAAAAAAAACTTTAATTAGAAATGACATTTCTTGTTATATTCATAAAATTATGTTACAAAAATATCAAAATATGTATGCCCCAAACTACTCTTCTACCATGTTCCCCGGACTTAGTTCTTCGTTTTCTTTTCTTCCGTA